>JAOTAV010001017.1:0-10080 GCA_026546445.1 Cyclargus thomasi | reverse complement strand
TCAATCAATCAATCAATCAATCAATCAATCAATCAATCAATCAATCAATCAATCAATCAATCAATCAATCAATCAATTTTTATTTCTAAGCAAACAAAATCTCCAGTTGTATAGTGTGTATTTTAGGTGTAATCTGGGCTCGTACAGCACGTTCGACATCTGCGACGAGAGCGGAGCGGTCATGGGCTTGTTCGACATGCCTTCATATGCGCATGCGACAGACAAGTTTCAAAATGGTGGCACTTATTACGTGGTTGTGATAAGTCAGGTGAGTATACCTGTTTACCAACAGCTTCCAGCACAAGTGCGCAGTATACGGCATATCTTTTTACGATATTAACACTTCTTTTTTATGTGAATTAGGAGGCAAGGGAACAGATGTCACATGTTGGAAAGCAACCGATGTCGCCCATAGACTCTTGTGACAGTGGAAGCGTTGCGAGTGAGTTGCCGGTCTTTTGATGAAGGAATAGACTCCTTAGCCTATTCCCGTGAGTAGGGATAGAAAATAAGGCATAAAGAAATTGAACCTCCGATAAACTCACTCACTGGACAAAACGCAGCGGATCGATGTTTCACGCCAGTTTTTTGTGAGACTGTGGTATCTCTCCGATCGACCATAATCCTTTATCCCTATTTCTATTCCCTATTCCCTCATAGAGGCCGGCAACGCACTTGCGACTCTTCGGATGTCACGAGTGTCCATGGGCGACGTCAGTTGCTTTCCATCAGGCTAAAATTTTAGCCCTAATTTGAACAGTACTCCAAAACCGTCTGACGATAAAAAATCAAAGAAATTGCTACTTTATGACAAAAGCAATGGGTTTCATTTTGATCATGTTGTTGTCTTTTGCTTGTCATGGGCAGCTAAACAAATGTCATTAGAAAATCAAACCTATTCCTTATGTGATAAAGTGGCATTTAGCTTGTACGGAGGATAGGAACGCTAACTTTGGAGTACAGTACATTACTTTAGGCTACATTCGGACTAGTCCGGCGACTGATTGTGCCGTTTGAGAGTAGGTCGGTTCGTGATTTCGGCTGCTAGATTTCTTTTCTTTTCTAAAAAATCAAATCAAAATTCTCCTCCTTTAAATATTGTTAACGAATAATAAATCTTGACTTTTGATCCCATCATAATGTAAACAGTGACATATTGAAAAATTATTCATAATAATATCATATTACAGAGAGATAGTGCTATCTTACTATGGCGTCGGTTTTGAATAATTAATTATTATCAATGTTGCAATAGATCGATATGAATAGATATACAAGATAGATACATACTCTTTTGCCTGTAGTGTAGGCAATAAAAGATAAATTTTAAGCACACATTTTGTAATCATTGGCGTATCTACCCCCCTTTAACTTAACCTTAGTAACTAGTGTCTACACTATTTGTTGCTTCGGCCAGTACGTAAAAAAAATTAGAAACTACATGAGACCCGGAACTCGGTTGCGCCAAAATTGGTTGTACGTGGAAGGATACACAGGAAGCATACATTTTTCCGTACATAAAAAGTATTCACCAGGTCATTCTGGGGTGGGCACGGTCCACCCGGCCTCCCTCTCTGTTATACGCCTATGCTTCTAATCCTTTTAACTAGCAGACACTGATTTTTCACTAATCATTGTTCACAAGGTGGTAAGAACCAATGGTGTAGTGCTAGGGTGGCCGAGCTGGCAAAACGCAACGGGCTTCGATTAAAAAATTAAAAAAAAAGTTTATACGACACTATAATAATATGGTGCTGTTATGACATCAACAAAATCAGTCTTGATGCAGTAAAGATTTGCTCCTCTTTAACCGTCTTCCAAAAAGGAAGAGGTTTCTCAATTCGACCGTATATATGTTCTTTTTAGGGTTCCGTACCGAAAGAATAATTACTAAGACTTTAATTTTTAGACAAAAAAATTCATAGAATATGTATTTCTGTTGCCGCTTATCGCTATAACAATAAATACTAAAATACAAAATGAATTAAATGTTTAAGAGTAGCTCTCATACAACAAACGTGTTTGTGTGACGGTTTCGTCCTTCTGATACTAGATGGCGCAGCAGTACATCTACATCGCGCTATCGGTAATATGCCGTGACTGTTCACAGCTGTTAAGCTTTCTGAAAAACATTTTCTCAATTTATAGCTCTTTAATAGTACAGAACCCGTCATGCGAGAGTACAACTCGCACTTGGCCGGTTTTTACATACTTTGTTCCAGTCAAAATTGTTTTTAATTGGATCTCTTGAAACATGAAAGTAACGGTGGCTCTCTATTTCTATTTTTTTTTATTTTGCATATTCAGTGTTAACTTATTTTTAGCTTATTATTTTTAATTAGTCCGAAACATGATAGAAACAGTAATGAAATTTTTTGATAATGTGTGACTATTTCGAAGCGAAACGAATGTACAATCAGAGAAGTTGCAGATACAGATTGTGACTCTGAGTAATTTGGTCGGGTTATGTCAAACTCAGCTGACGGATCACGACTTACATGGAATTGACATATTCCGAGCAAAGGACGTAGGACCTTCAACTAGCTCTCTTTCAATTTCCCCCATTATATGTGAAGAGCAGAAAATAATTCGAGCTAAGATATCATTGGGATATTACAGGTATACCAGTACCATAATCATATAAAAAAAAACATAATCTGTACTAATATTAAAATAAGTGTTCATGTGATTGTATGTTTAAACTCCAAAGCTATCGAAAAGATTTGAAATCAAAATCAAAATCTTTTTTATTCAAAATTAGTAATTTAAGTACACTTTCTGAACGTCGAGACTACGGTGCCTACCACCGGTTCGGAAACTAACCCGGCGAGAAGAACCGGCGTAAGAAACTCGTACGGGTCAATCTTTTACCTATAAAAGATGGGAAATATTATGTCTTAAAGCTAATTTAATAAACAGTATTGTTTCAAATACATAAGTAATTGTAAGTCAATGTAGGTATATATTACAATCTATTGTACCTTATTTACAAAATAGTAATAAAAAAAAAGTAAACGTCGTGGACATGTCCGTGTATGTACCTGTATGTATGTGTACCTTTTTGTCCTGTCCTGTTATGCAGGGTGTATCAAAGCGATAATAAATAACAATACGTCGAAGTAACCCCGGTGGAGGTGAGGTGTGAGACATTTTCCGATCTCATGTACATAATACGGATGCTCTTTGCCGTGGGAGTGCCATGCTTCGGCACCAATGGGCTGGCTCGAACTGAGTGATACCACGGCCTCGCAGAAAACGGCGTTGTGATGTGTTTCGTCCAGTGAGTGGGTTTACCGGTGACCCAACTTCCCTAATCTCCTATCCCTATTCGCATTCCCCATTCCCTCATAAATGGCCGGCAACGTACCTGTGACTCTTAGGATATTGCGAGTGTCCATGGGCGACGGCAGTTGCTTTTCGTCAGGTAACCCGTCTGCTCGTTTAACTGAATATCATTTAAAAATGTGATGTGATCATAAAAAAAACACACCCTGTGTTTGAAAAATGAACCCTGTACTTAAAAAAAAAAAACTTTTTAAATTTCTGTGTGACTTTCGACCTTTTTTTACGTAGAGAAATGCTGTGACGCATTCTGCAGGCGATGCAGATGGGGCTCCCACTGCGTATATGTGGGACTCACTACGGCTGGCCGCAGCCCTACCCACTAAAACTCTACGATGTTCCTCGACACGCTGGACTGAGTACCTTTAACGCGACATGGCGTCCGGGCGTGACCTTTGACCTGGGCCAGGTGACATATCATACACACATAATACATTGTGTTTTATTACACCCTGTAGAAGCGAGTTAGATGATATGATCGTATTTTTTTTATTGAATAAATGATTTACAAAAAATGTACGCTCAATGCTCATGCATACTTTTCTAGCATGCATCTATCTTCTTCACATTAAAATGTCGAGAGGTTCTTTATCTGTTTTTTTACCCGACTGCGCAAGAAGGAGGGTTGTGTTTTTCGAGAGTATGTATGTATGTTTGTATGTATGTATGTATGTATAGTGGTTTGTCACGTTCTGAAGCCTAAGCGGCTCGATGGATTTTGACGTATGAGGTATGGTTAGATTCGTCTTGATAGCGCAAGTGACACTGGGTACATTAAAAAATTTAAAAATGAAAACGGCGGATTTTGAAGCCAATATTGTGAGGTTCGAAAAAATTTATCCACCCATTTAGGTCGAGTAGGGTATCAAAATGAAGGGCTTTAAGTAGCCATTATAGAAATATACATAGCTTGATGTTTAAATTGCAACGGTTCCTGCAGTCGGGTTTTCTGTTTTTGGACATTTAGCTTGTTTGTGAATATGGTTTTAATTAACGTGTAGACTAGTTTTTTTCAAAGCGTGAAAATGTCAGAATTTATATTCTATGGATGATCACAATATCATCAATGTTGGTTCAGGCTGTACGTGATATGACGTAAAAATTCTGTCAATATATCACAGGCGGCGCGGCTGATCACACACAGATTGGGGCCTTTTCGAACACCCTCTCTTCATTGAATGTTTCTGAATTGCTTAATAATAGCGAATATGCATGATTTCTTATTATTTACTTAAATAAATCGTTATTGAAAAACGATGGAGTGCAATGAGTTATTTTGATAAAAATTAAGACAAAGTTACAAGCCTTTAGTCAGTTAGAAAGAAATATCCGATATTGAATGTAACGTCAAAGTCCATAAGTGCATACAAAGTCCATACTTAATTACGTTTTCAGAGAAAAGGATGGGTAGAAAACTTAAATATCTGAATTCTCTTGAGAAATATCTTACTTATTTCTCAACAGAATTTAGAGATTTTTTGTCATTCTATATATCTTTTAGACACTATAATAATCATTTGCATTCAACAAATTTTGTTTAACATGCTTCTTCGCTATTGGTCCGGATTATTCGGAGTATCCGAAGCCGATTTCACCTCGAAGCGTTGAATTTGTAGATTTAAAACTTTCAGAGGGCTCCTACTTTTATAGTTTCTTTTTAAAACGTCATCGTACGTACAGTAATAACCATTAAATGGTCGTAGTCTCGCACAGTTGCTGAAGCAAAGCATATTTCGTTTCCCAAGATTTTCAGACTCTTCAAAGTTTATTAAAATTATTACGTCGAAAAAGTTATAAAACACATCTTTACCAATTATCATTTTTTTTCTTTCAGCCTGCGTGGTATAGAGCTCTGCTCTTTTGGAAGTCGTGGGTTCGATATCCGCGTTGGAAACAGTTTATTTCCAAGTTTGGTTAGGACAACGCAGGCTGATCACCTGATTGTCTGACAAGTAAGATTATCTATGCGTCGGATGGGCATGTAGAAAGTTCGTCCTGCACCAGATCTCTCGCCAGTCGTGTCGGTCATCCGTCCCGCTGGGTTATGAGGGTAAAGGAAGATAGAGAGTGCTCTTGTGTACTGCGCACACTTGGGCATTATAAAATAACTAATCCGTAACAACCCTTTTTGGGAGTTATATTATTATGTTTTTACAAATGGTAATGTTATTTTTCGTTACATCCTTATTACTTACGCTTTGCTTTCCTTATCAAAGAGCTGTTAGGCCATACGTGTAGTTTCGCTGTAAGTGGATGAAGATAGCTGTATCTCGTGTATGAAAGCAAGAAGGCGGTATTGCGACAGCAAACACAGATACGGCAAATGAGCTGAAAGGATGTGGGTCGCGCCTCCTTCGACCCTATTCTGTATACGTCTCAGCGTCTTACACTACTGACAACAATATTGCTGTGGTTCGACCCAGATATTAAAGTAGCTAATATAATAATATCTATGGATGGTTCACACCATGTCTGTCCGGCCCCGTGCTAAGTGCCACACTTGTCTACGGATAAATTTTGAATACTCTTTAGGGTTGCGTACCCAAAGGGTTAAAACGGGACGCTATTACTTAGAATTCGATGTCTGTCTGTCCGTCTGTCTTTCTCTAGGCTGTATCAGCTGGAGAGCTGAAATTTACACAGATTATGTATATATGTTGCCGCTATAACAACAAATACTAAAACCAAAATAAATTAAATAAATAAAAGCGAATTAAGGAACCCTAGACTATGGAAGTAGCTGACTCCACAACTCGGCAAGTTTCCCATCAGAGGTGGTCTACAAGTTCCCCGAATCTAATAACAATAGGCTATTCTTTTAGTTCCCCCATTGTCTTAATTCCAGAACATTATTTTAATATTATAATTGTGTCACTCCTTAATCCCACTTCGATTAGGATAGTCGCTTAGGATAATTAGTTGTAATTTAAATCAAATTTAATTTTAATAAATAAATGAAAAAAAAAAATTTTCATTTATTTATTAAAATTAAATTTGATTTAGACTCAGACTGTCGCAACCGTATTTAGCGGCTCTGATACAACAAACGATAAAATATTTTTTTTTTTGCTTTTTTTTTGCTCAATATAAATAATGACAATAGGCAGGCACTTGAAATTTACAAAAAATACTTAGTTGTATTTAAAATGAACTAATTAATAATAAAAGTTAAACAAAATTAATAATTACGATAGGCTCTCATACAAAAACACATTTGAAGACATAAGTGGAAGAAACGGGTAACTAACATATTTATAACTGCCGGATTTTTGCGTAAATAGACGCTTTAGGACCGGAAATATGATTTGAAATAATATAAATAATAAATAATGTGAATTTGATGTATAGCTAGATAGACAATGTTGATAATGAAATCGCAAAATTACAAGATTTATTAAAATTTTATGGAAAAAATGAGTTAATTGCTGGAATGTTGTAAAATGTTAGTTAGTCGCATCGTCCACTTTCTTCTTTAATTTTTACCTTTGTTTGTTCTAATATAGACCGGAATAGTACGGAACCCTTCGTGCGCAAATCCATCTCGTACTTGTCTGATTTTGTTATACTTTTACTATATACTAAACAACTAGTTAGAGTTTCAAAGTCTTCTGAGATTTTTCATCTGTCGGTTAGACGTCAACCCCAGTATCGTTTGTAATAAAATAAATATTATTTATTTCCTTCATTTTTGAATTTCGAGACTTACCTATCGGAAGAAAACATCTAAGTCGCATCAGAATCGATCTCTCACTACGGACCAAGCTTGAGTATAACTTCAGTTTTATCTATACCGCCGTCCTCGAAATTACACGAACAAGTTTAATTTGACGGCGACGAATTAAAAACTTGATGGAAATTCATCCGCGGAATCGCCAAGTTAGATTACGTTTCCGACGGTGAACAACTTAACACTTTGTTTCGCGAATAACTTCACGCTTTAAATACAACATAAATAGGAAGTCGTTTCGCGCGAGGTCGTCGGGGAAAAAAGTGTTTGTGGAAGCGGAGAAGTGAAATTACAATCGTCTTGAGTGTCGACATTACAGAATAAGTACGCCGGAGAGTTTAATCTGTGTGGGCAAACAGTCTCAGGGCGGCGCAGGGCGTCGGGGGCGGGCGGCGAGGGCGGCGTGCCGACTGGTACAAACATATTTACGTTTTCGTGTTCTACATGCACAATCATCAAAGCGAAAGATCGAGGTGTACCGAACTAAGTGTTTAGCTTGCACGCTATAGCGCGGTACGTACAATTCTTGTGGTTGTAACCTATATCCTTACTGAAACATAAATTCACTGGCTGTTGACCGCGACTCTGTCCACGTGCAAAATTTTCCTGATTTTTAGGGGCCCGTACACAAAGGGTGAAAACGGGACACTATTACTAAGTCTTCGATGTCTCTCCGTCCGTCTGTCTCCAGGCTGTATCTCAAGAACGGTAAACGCTAGAGAGTTGAAATTTTCACAGAATATGTATTTCTGTTGCCGCTATAAAAATAAATACTAAAAATAAATAAATAAATCATTTATTTTAAGGTGGCTCTAATACAACAAATATGGTTTTTACGTTTTCGTTCCATAATTAGAAGTAAATAATAACGATAAATTCGAGGCGTTTGTATTGTAGGGTGCTTGCTTAAGTTCAAGAAGTTCTCCGTTCTTAAAGGTTTGTAGGATGATTTGAATAGGGCATAAAGGCCGGTAACATACCTGCAACCCATCTGTTGTTGTCGTCTAAGTGTTATATAGTTTTATGAATTAAAAGAATATTGTTGTCAAATTGTTAAGCTGGTTTGGCATAATTTGTGAGCATGTTTATGTAACAGTATAATATATACTTGAATTCCTAATAGCTGTTAAAAATACAGTTCCCATAATCTTAACCAATAAAAAAAATATATAATAATACCTTAATTACTATTGCGCCAAACAACAAATTTTAAATTAGTAAAAAACCGGCCAAGTGCGAGAAGGATTTGCACACGATAGTATTCCGTACCAGAAAAAAGCTAAAATTTGAGAAAACGTCTTTCTGAAAGTTAAACAGCTTTAAGTTCTCATGGCATATTAAGCGATAGCGAGATGAAGACGTATACAGCGACATCTGGTCTGTGAAAATTTCAACCCTATAGCTATAACCGATTTTGAGATACATACTATCATCGATATCTGGCCGTCTTTCCATCTGATATACACAGATAGACAGACAGTCAGATATCGAAGTCTTAGTAACAGGGACCCTTCGGGTACGGAACCCTAACAAAACTTATCACAAAATATAAGCTCAACATAATCGTGGGATATGCGCAGAATTATGAAAAACAATTGTTGTTATTTTTTACTCACCGTCGTCGGCGGGATATCCCGAAGCTTTGGATCAGCTTAGGGGGCGATACATGAATTTATTATAAGTCTGAAACAAAGAGATACCCGCCCGACGCCGGATGCAGATTTATTGAAAGAAAACTCCGGGATTTTCCCGGGATATTGCAACTTGCTAGCGCTTAAGAATTTAATTAAGTGCGATTTGCTTATGAGACTTCTATTTTATAATATTCTGAAACGATCGATACAGCGATATTAAAGGTTAAGACACAAAATGGTCATGCGTGTTATCTGCGGTTTATAGGGGAAAATAAAATTGATATTTTCCCGCAATGTGTAGCCTATCTGTTGATCCGAGGTATCAACTAAATCCATCTTAAATGTTATTTAAATTCATAAAATTTTTCATTATTGAAGAAGTAACATAAATCTATCTATCCATTCATGACTACTCGGCCGCTTATTAAATTAGTAGTATTCAAGTTTTTATATATACTAATCTTTATAGATATAATTCGTCTGTGAGTGTGTATGTCACTGAACTTCTCTTAAACGACTGGAGAGATTTTGATTAAATTTTTTGTGTGTGTTCAAGGGGATCTGAGAATGGTTTAGATTCACAAAATAGCTCGGCAGGACAACGTTTGCGGGGTCAACTAATTATATTATATTTACATAAAACAGATATACAACATTACATAGGTGGAGACAGCATTTTAAACCAACAATGAGGTTTGTTTAAGTTTTTTTAAATTAACGGTGTGTAATAAAAACAAGCCAAGGAATAGTAACAAAAAATTCCATGAGACTCCAAAAATGTATACCATTTTCTATATTTAGTTGGCCTTTAGCGATATTGGGCTGATATTAGGTGACAGTTCAAACGAAACCAGTTTCCTAACTTTAGTATGGGAGTTACGGTTCTGTAGTTTTTAGTATTCGTAGGATCAAGGTACTAGAGGAATGGGTGACCCAGCGTAACAGCACCCTCTCTTACCGGATGGTGCAGGTGTTGACAGGGCACGGATGTTTCAGCCCCTACCTTCGGCATCGTACGGCTCGGAGGGAGCCAACGAATAAGTGCCACCATTATACGGATGAGGACGATACACGCAGCACACGCTCGCTGCCTGTCCAGACTGGGTACAGTTATACTTTTTTTAAGAACTGAAAGCATATGCTACTACAATTTAAAATTTATTCATAATCATCATTATTGCAATTACACCAGGCATCATTCATTATGATTCTATTATATCTCAGAACACCTCAAAATTTATAAGGGTAATATGATTTTGGTTAAGATGATTTTGGTTTCATTATGAGTATCCTAATCCCATGGCACCAAAAAGTAAGATTTTGTACCGACGTATACCTACCATGGTTCACAAAGTGCTAATGGAACTCCTTATTCCC
>JAOTAV010001016.1:0-34566 GCA_026546445.1 Cyclargus thomasi | reverse complement strand
AGTTAAGTAATCATAAGTTGCTGGTTCGATAACAAGATGAGTCTCCATAAATTGCTCAATTACTGCCTACAAACTAATTAAATTTAATATTTTACTCAACTAAATAGTTATTGTATTTAAATTTTCGATAAATTGAATATTATAATGTGAATTGTACTAAACTCAGACGTCAAAACGCTGGTGAGTTAATTTGGCGGGGTGCGGGAGACGTGAGAGGGGTAGCACCTCGCACTTTGCTCGCCAAAAAATAGGATCGCGTTCTATTCAAGCCAACTTAATTAACAACTTATAACATAACTCGATTTTATTGTTCAAACGTCAAAAATAACTAAATAAGACATAGCATAACTTCCAGTTCCCTTCATTTTTTAAAATTAGGAGGCAAACGTGCAAACGGCGCGCCTGATGATAAGCAACTGCCTTCACACATCACCTGTAACACCAAGAAAGGTGCAAGTGCATTGCCGGTCTTGAAGGAGAAAATGACCTTATTTGAGGGAATAGGAAATAACAAGATGTTAGCCTCCGGTGAAATCACCAGCATGAATTTTCCTCCCGGTTGACCACAACGCCATGGTATATTCGGCCCAATCGTACTAAAGCGTGACTCTACCACAGCACACTTAACATAGCTGTTATGGATAAATCGGTATTATCTTCAATCCTATCTTTCCTCTGATCGATTTCGTTGCAAATCCCAAGACGAAATCCCAAAACGAAGTGAATATCAAAGGGTTTTCGTGGTTGGTTAGCACTACTGACCCGGCGACACAGGAGTTGCAGTAGTAGGATGTGTGGTAGAAAATACCTGCTGCCAGTTATCATCGTCGTGGCGGCCCGCCTCCCGCGCGGACAGCCACAGCCTCAGTCGTATGCGGCCCTGCACGGACGAGCGCTGCGAGCGTGCCTCCAGCTTGTACCACGCCTCAACACCAGTCGATGGGATCTCGCGGAGAGGGATGTTCACACAACCTGCGATAAGCCCTCAGGTTTCTAAGCTCGGAGTCTCTACTTATATGATGCGAATATCAGGAGAGATTGATAAGGCAGAAATAAAAATTATTGTAGAGCTTCAAAAATGTTTCGCTTCAGAATATAATATTTAAATAAGTGAAAACTAAAAGCAAAGCTTTAAAGTGTATGTTCGCAGCGTTTACAATTTGCGACTCCACTTTTACGAAAATCAGATTCGTTTCATTAAGTAAATATTTGGGCGGATTGAACTTTTTAAATTCGATTTTTCAGTGAGCCTCGGCAGACGATCCCGCGGCGAGGGATTTTAAAATGTCAATTCCGCTGTGTCGTTGTGTTTGAAAGGTGGATGCCGGCCTTTAAAATAAAGCCATTTTCAGCTCGCTTCAAAGAGATTGCCTCAAAGGATTTATAATTTATCAAATGACAAAATGGTCGAATAGAAATTACTCAATGATATTGATATTCGAGAACATTCTTCGAAGGCTTCTTTGTTAGCTACTTTGAATTCTCGCTTTAAACGTTTCTGATTTAAAGTGGGGTTTTTCTTACTTTTAGTTAGAACTTTAAATATCTTTGAGTAATTTTGCGATTGCAAAGGATAAAAATATTTTATGCCCTAATTTCTTTATCATACCTACCTATGGCGCTTTTGCTAAGTTACTAGAGTTAAAAAACAAAGTTTTTCTTCACATACAGTCCCAAAAAGTCCGCGTGTGACCAAAGTTAAAATTATTTTCCTCGTATTTATGAGAAAAGTTATGATATTGTGTCGTAGGGTAACATAAGATAGATTGAGGCGATTTGGCCTTAAAGTGCCAAAAAAATTGCCCGAAAACAAATGTTCTTTACTGACCTAGAAAGTCATCCTGGCTGCCCTGCCTGGCGCTCTGGCAGACCTGCTTGAAGAATCGTCCCAGGCCGCGTACGCCGCGCACCTCGTTGAGTCGGGAGACGGCGTCCAGCACCGAGCTCTCGTCGTCGTGGTCCCAGATGTCCAGGTGCAGCACATCCGACGAGATGTCGTCGATGTCGCTACTCGAGTTGGAAGATAATAGCGGTTAGTGATTTATGCCTTCATCACACATACCGTTTAGAGTGGCGTGACAAACAAAAATCACTGAGTGATATGCCAAGCGCTCGGTCAAGCGACAGGCTGAGACATACATCCTACTTCTCTTTACTAGTTCGAGTAACCTGCACTTGGCGACAAGTGCGTACGTTGTAACAATGTCTTTGTTTACTTTACAAATAATGGACGATTTCCAGTCCATATGGACAAGCGCCCAGTGACAGTGAAGTTTCCCCATACAAATCAGATTTTTTATTGCTTCCAGCGCTGCTTTACAGTAAAGTCTATCTATGCAATAACTCTAAAGTATTATTACTTTATTGCTTAGTTTCAATAAAATTCTTTCCCAACTTTTTGAAGTTGATTAAAAATACATATAAAGAAGCTGCTTTCGATTCACGTGCTTACTTTATTGGGCGTTAATGTGAACCATCCTTATGTATGTATGTATGAGGAATTGATGTTGGCCGATTCTCAGACCTACTTAATATGAATAATAATATGATAAAATCGGTAAGGCCGATTCGGTAGTAAGAGGCAACTTACATTTTGACGCGAGAAATTTAATATATAAGATTTTGGCTACTTTTGGAAAAACTTAATGTTATCGAAGGAACCTTAACGCGGGCGAAGCTGAGAGCTTGTATAGAATACTATTTTTAGTAGTGAAATATAATTTTTCTGTTAAATGTTTTTCCCAGGTAGTTATGTACATGTGTCCATTAACTAATTTCAAGGGAAAACTTATAAGTGGGAAAATGATTCGGACAACTAAACATTTTTTAAAACCTTACTTCTATTTTGAATTATTGAATCCAGTTTGTTACTATACCGGATAACATTAGCAATACGAAATACTATAATCTTTAGCATGATAATCTTATAAGGACACTGGATATTTATTAAAAACTATAGTTCTAAACAACTTTTTTCGTTGATCCAAACTTTGATAATTTGTTTCCAATTAGTCCAACCTCTAGATATCTCTCATCGTTTTAGCCTGGTCATAATTTCGTGGAAGCTCCGTGGGCGTATAATTAAGGCTTGGCTTATTATGATACTAATTAGATAATAGCTCTTTTAGAACTTCCAGCTGATGTCTCCCCTGATACAATTTCTCAAATACAGAATGTGATTCTACTAGAATTCATACAGAATTGAATTAAAGTTATAGCGCTGTGAAATATTCTATATAATATGCTATGCAGATACATATTATATCATTTTTATTATTTGCTGAACTGTACTAATAATATTTATATACTAGTACATAAAGGCATTAGGGCGATGTCAGCTGAAAAGGGGTACTTTATAAATGAAGCATTGACTATTGAGTTTTAAGGAGTATCAGAGATCAACTTACAACTTGAAGGTCTCGTTCCACTTGGGCGACAGTGTATGAGGTCTAACGCTGGTCGCGCGTATGTATCGCGCAGGCAGGCGACCCAGGCTGTCGCGCTGCTGTCGCCCGTCGCGTCGCTTGAAGCTCAGCCGAAACCCGTGCTTCCTCCCCTCGTCTTCCGACGCGCGGGGGGACGCGGGCAGCGACGCCGGTTGGATCCCCAGCATGCAGTATGGGTCACTGAACCCTGGGGAAATTTTGGTCGTTACGAGAGATAAAGGGTAATCAAAAATTATTCATGCATAGGTTATTTTGACAAGAATAAACCGTCCTCGACTGTTCCTATAGTAGCTAAAAAAGGCAAAAGTTTGGTACCCAAATCAAATGCCCAAAAGTTATTCTACATTTTTTTATTTCGAAACAAAAGAAATCCTTAATATTCGCAAATCAAAACAAAGGTTTGTAGCACTCACTATTTTTGTGAAAACGTTTTCAATGGCGCAACGTAGAAAATAGAAATATTAAATTGGAAACGAAACACAAACAAAAAGTAACGCTTGGCTTTTCACGTCAAACAAAATAGCCTGTAAAATGCAAAGTTACTCGAATAAAGTTTTCAATTTAGTTTCAGTGTACATTTGCGCGTGGACCGGAAGTAATCGTTTTAAATAAGCACCAAATACTGAGCACAAAAAATATTCGCTGTATTATTAATATGATCGTTGGTAAAATGTGGGAATTTGATTCCATACATTCTTGTTATATGTAATAAAGCATTTCCTTAATTAAAGCTTTTTAATATTTTTTTTTTCTTGCTGCAGTATAAAAAAATGGCTAAGTACGAGAACTCGCGCACTAACAGTTCCGTAGCATATTAGAGAAAATATAGGTAAAAATTGTTTTTGTACGAGACCCACCTTAATTATTAATTTTAAAATTTTAATTAGTAAATTATAAAAACAATTAAGTATTTTGTAAAAATTTTAAACGCCCGCCTGTTGCCATTATTTATATCGGGCAAAAATACAAAGAAAAAACACATTTATTGTCTTATTAAATTTATTTTGGTTTTAGTATTTCTCGTTATAGCAGCAATACAAATACATAATCTGTAAATATCAGCTCTCAAGCTGTTGCCGTTTTTGAGATACAGCCTGGAGACGGGCAGACGGACAGACATCGAAGCTTTAGTAACAGGGTCCCGTTTTTACCCTTTGGGTACAGAAACCTGAAGATGGTATTTTTATAATGTTATTTACAGAATATTAAATACATTCATCATAAGTATAAATCACATTATTTATATATATAGCCTCTAACTTTTAACTCTTGAAAGCGATCTGTCTTGATCCTCGAAACTTCATTGTCTAGTAGATCAATAATTTTATTTACTTTGTAAAGTTGGATAAGAATAATAGAAGTATTGTCGGTTCGCGGTAGAGTTTTCTAGATAACAACGTTTATTTGATTGTGTAACCCGGATTTCTCGGCACTATTTACCCCCGGCGAGATCGACGTGTTATTACATTTACAGCGTAGGGGTTAGGACTTGCGGGTTACGTGACAATTATCATGGATATAGGATCACATCGATCCGTATTGAGTGTTAATTCGAAATGCAAACCGACGATAATAATATGATGACTGTATTGAATTAGAATGAAGCCTTGATCGTAATGAAATAGAACTTTTATGGTTTTAGCATAATTCTTAGAGATTGGCTGGAAATTCAAGTCCGGCCTTACATTATCCGAATTTGTGATCGTAAAAATTTGGACGTAACGCACTCTTATAAATTTTGTTGTGGACCCCGCATACTATACATTATTTCTGATAATTTTTTTCTTATTATTTCGTCGCTGCGTGTACGAAACCGCGTAAGAGTAGTTTGTAAATACCGCGTAACAGAAAAATGCGCAAAATTGAAATATCGTGCCAGCCGACTCTAAACGCCTATTGACTAATATAAGACTTACCTAATTTGAATAATCTAATTACAAACATCGGTTTTTCGTTCACGTTTTTTCTTGTTCCTGTAAAATCATCAAAAAGTAAGTACGCGATATTTACCAAATGCTCTTACGAGGATCTGCACGCAGCATCCGCACTGCAGATTTTTTTTTTATTTTATTAGGAAAAACTTACAGCTTGCAAAAATTAACAGGAATAAATAAATATTAATGGGTGAAGGATATAAGTGGTTTGAAAAGAAAAGCATACTGTCTATTTTTAAAACCCTGTAACTCTTTTCCAAAATAATTATTATTTTCCTTGAAAAAAAATGTAAGTATAAGCGATTTCTAATTGTGGTGACTTGTCATCGATCTTTTTTCTCAATATCAAGATCAATTAACTATAAACTTGATATTCGATTACATTTGTATCTTAATGTAGTGTTTTGTGAGTAATTTTCACAATATATCTATTTTGTTGCACTAAGAACTGTAGTTAAGTTTTAAAGACACAATTTAGTTCTGTTTTGATTTTTTTAAGATTTTGCTAATTTTGGTGTCATTTACTAAACGTTTCATGTTTTAATATATTTGACTCCTAAGGCTTAAAAAATACTTCACCCCCTAGATTCTACTAGCACACTAACATCTCACACCGAGCTATATGAAAAAAATCATGTCCACCAAAACCACCAAAATTTGAAAAAATGCTAGCTGTTGAAATCCACTCAAATAAAGAAAACATAAAGCCAATTAAAAAGTATTTAGTAGAAAAAAGCGTGTTCTCTCTTGAAAGGCCAGCAACGCACATGCAACCCTGATGTTGCGAGTGTCTATGGGGGGCGGTTGTTGCAGTTGTTTCCATCAGGTTACCGTTTGCTGGTAAAAATTAAGTAAAGTATAAATAATAACATGCACAGTTGTAAATCTAGTGACTCGACCCGAAAAAATTACGTCCGCGTGAAATTTTATAAATTGTCCCGTTTTTACAACAATTTTTTGTTACTACTCGGCTCCTATTGGTCGTTGCGTGATCTTATATAGCCTTCCTCGATAAATGGATTCCTACCAACACAAATTTTTCAATTCCGGCCAGTAGTTCCAGAGATTAGCGCATTCAAACAAACTCTTCAGCTTTATATTATACTAGCGACCCGCGCCGGCTTCGCACGGGTGGACATTTATTTCTTAAGCTCTCTGAAAAAAAATGTTTTGTATGTATGTTTTTAAAGGTTTTTTATTCGTGTTACGTACAATTTTAAATTTGTAATATCTATTGAATGGATTATTCGAATGGAATAAAATAAAAAGTAATATATAGCTATTGAAACAATCTTCCTCAATAAATAGTTTATTTGGATAAGGATTAGTATTTGGCGATAATATGATCAATAAACTTAGGCTAGTAATTTTAATACTTTTATTCTATGGAAAAGTGGTTATAATGGCTAAAATATAAATGTTTGGTTTGTACCCTCATAAACTTTCTTGTAGGCATTATTGAGTTCTATACCTTTTTTATAGAAGTCAACCATACATCTCTAACCTGGTTCACCACCAGGCAGCGTTCACGAGAATAGTTAACGTACTGCAGTTTTTTCGACGACTTACTCCACAATTTTCATTACCACGATAAATCATATCTATTTTCCGGGATAAAATATAGCCTATACGTATTCAAAAGAATCCCTCTGAGTAATGGTAAAAGAAAATTTCAAATCGGTCCAGTACCTTTAGTTTAATTTTCATTAACACAGCTTGCAATTGCCCTTTGAGTATTATCGGAGATACCTACCTGTAGCTACTATAATGGTCTGGTTATAGCTACAAAATGTAACCAACGACTTCGCAAAGGATTCAAAAAGCAAACAAAAAATGTATCGTCCTAAATGTCATGTGAAAAGAATAAACAGCCTTCTCCCGAGCTAAATGTTAAAAGTTGATCGACATTTGATATTTAAAATACTACTTATAAATAGAACAAAGCGTGTATCTGTACTGGTTTTTGAGTTCGTTACCAAAACGAAAAGATGAAAATAACTTTTAATACAGCCCTTAGGCGTTTTGTTTACATTTCGTTCAAAGCTTTCGGTTCTGGTAAAATGAAATGTTATCGAGAGATTGTTTAAGGTTTAATACGAAACAAAAACACAAATTTAGATTTGAGAACATGAGTGGAAGAAACGGGTTTCTAACAATTCGAAATCTGTTTTATGCATAAATAATTTTGGACAAAAGAATTATTTTAAATAATAAAATATGATTCTTTAAGTAGTTACTAGCTATATGCAAAAGCTAGACTATCATAAGTATGTAAGTTACAAGATTTAGTAATGTAGCGAGTTTCTTACGCCGGTTTTCCTCACCTGGTTAGTTCCTGAACCGGTGGTAGGCACCGAAGTTAAGGCGTTCGTATGTGTTTTTTTTTAATTACTCCGAATAAAAAAATCAATTTGAATTTGAGTTGTTAAGTGTCAGTTATTCGCTTCTTTCACTAATTTCTTCCTTTATAAATTTGATTACATTATAATTAAAACTATCTTTATAAAAGAGCTTGAACAAATTTTACACTAGGTATAATGTGAACGTATAAAATAAATAGAGTGAAGAACTCGTAAATAGAGTACCTAATATTGATTATTGTATTATTTTCATTCAACGGATCTTTGTAGATATAAGTTAAGCTAACAAAACTGTCACGCAACAAAGCTAGAGAAGATACCTACACGTACTTATTCATATCGGAATCTGATAAAACATACAAAGAAGTTACCTATCTCCCGATGAAATAGATATATGTAATGAAGTCATCATATAAAGGTTTGTCGGAACCCTCCTGAATCTATTGTTACTCGGTGAAGAGGGTGATATCCATATCCATTGATGTATTAATAATTAAAGAGGGCCCATTCGAGTGTGACGGACTCTTACAATACTAAGTCGCTAACAAGTGAAAATCATATTTATAGCGTTACACTCCAATTCAAAATATAATCGAGCACTGTTGATGGGGTATTACGGGTCGCATCGCATTTTTCATACAAACCGATTGCGCGGTCGTAAAATACACTCTGACTCACCAGTTACAGTGTGCTCACTTCTTGTTTCATGATGATGATGATTCTTCAATAATAATTATATCGTACTAGTTTTTTTCCAAAGCTGGTTATGGACGATAAAATACTCATTTTAATATTTTTCTATAGTTGGACGGACAAACATCCAAGAATCTTTAATATTGTTATTTCAGTCCGATTATAATAATTATTATTAATATAGTAATTTTAACAGTGTAATGTGGACACGGTGTTGCATTTATGGCCCTGGTGTGGATATTATAATATTTTTTTAAGTTATCGTATAACGTTTAGAGCAGTTCAATAATTACCGATATTTAAATATACTCTACTATATGATATAATTATAATCATATAGTTGAGATATGTAGGGTCTATACCCAGTGGCGTAACTATACCGTTCGAGGCCCGTGGCAAATTCGTATTTGTTCCTCTATGTCAATATAAATACAAAAACACGTCAAACGATTATGGTAAAAAATTATCGCTTGCCACTTTGTTTATCGGGGGGCTTATCGGGGGGCCCCTCCGGCTGGGGGCCCGTGGCATTTTGCCGGCTTGCCACCTTGTAGTGTGTGTACGCCACTGTGTAGACCATATTTAATGATTTTCATTTATTCCCGCGAGCAACGACTAATAAAACAGAAAGTTAACCCTATAGCTTCATAACGCTAATACATAAAAACTAACTACCCTGTTAAAATCGATGTTACCAGAGGCATTTACTATAAACATACGTACAGCGAAGGACCATAAGTAGGTGACGAGGGCAACCCTCTGCCAATTGGGCGAGGGTCAGGAAAATTTGGCCATTCGTATAATATAAACGTCCTTGGGTTACAGTTTATAATATAACTTTATGTGCGTCGGTTATAATAATATAAAGAATAACTTCAACGTTCGATGCCTGTAAGTCCAACAAAACTAAAAAAAATATATTGTTGGCAGAAATTCTTCAAGAAAGAAGCAACCTGTAATTCAGTCTAATCAAATTTCTATTATATAGTTAAGTATTAGTAGCATATTATACATATAATTTTGATAAAACAACAATACACTATCTAACGGATAGTGTATTGTTATGTACTCTATATTAAATTGAAGTTCAATCATCATTAAATATTTCTGAGTGCGTTTCATGCTAAGAGAGAGTAACTTAAACCCGTATTAATAGTCAGTGCTTAGTACTTAAGAGCATGATCAAAAACTTTGAGATGCTATTTTCATTTATAAAAATACCTTTATGAATGAAAACATCATCTCAAAATTTTTTGATCACGCTCTTAGTATAATTATTACGGGCCATAATATTGCAAAAAGATGAATAATATGCTTCTACTTGAGTTTACCTAAGTAACATTACGAAGTACGCCAATTACAAGCCACATTAAGGCTCGACGTAACTGCGTACAATTAATCATCACGTCGAGATCCCAGTATTAAGTTAATAGACCAATAAAACATTATTATTTCGGTGGAGTTGCCAGAATCACAGAAGTTATAATAAACTATGCCTGCAGGTGGCGACGGTAAATCTGCAACTTTCATTAAAATCGCATTTGGACGAATAAATTGAAAGTCCAACTCGGATGGCCATTCCAAGATTTTACATCACGGCGAAATTATTTTGGTAATGACTTTTCTCGTTTCCATAAATCTCGTTATTATAAAATTTCATTTTTTTCAATGTTGAAAACGCAGTTGGCGACGTTTTATGAGCTATCTATCGACCAAGATGGGTCGATAATATGTAAGTAAACTTTATTCTGCCAATTCGTAATATCTGGTAATGGTAATCTCTGGCTGTTTTTGAATTATTTGTTGAGTAAAATGTTGCTACCGTGCCCACGGTAGCAAGAAAGAAATACTCGGCGACCAGAGGCATACAATTTGTCACTCGAACGAAAACGCAGAAAAACGAAAGTGATAGAAAAATACCATCCACAAGCCTTTGGGAGTTTGCTAATTAAAATGGTCCAATTTGACCAAACATACTAATGTAACTGAAATTTTTATCCTTGTCGGCTAGCAAAAAATAAAAAGTTAAAGCCGTCGAGCTCCTTTTAATAAAAAGCTTACGGAATTATGTTTCGTACAAAGTGTTATGGAAAGTTGCAAATGTTACAAGTTTTTTCTCCGAGCGTAGATTGAAGTTTTCATCTTTCGGTTGTGGCTTGCGACTTTGTATGGAACTCACAAATACATTAATGTGGAGGGCGGTCGGGATCAAAACCGCCACAACTTTACTTATGCTCAATTTAGACCGTCTGAAAGTTTAGGAAATATTACATTTCTCTGTGTGTATCTGGTATTTTATTTGACATTTGTTATTATATTTTAGAAACTATTTATGTGGTTGGTAATAAAAATTATACTACGCGTTTGAAACTGAAAACTCTAAATGCTGCTATGCTAATACCCCTACTTTGTTTCGTAACTTTTCTGTTACGATATAACTTGAATTTCTCTATTTTTTCCATTACATTTATAACGCTATGTTTTAACAAAGATACACGTGAAAGCTTCAAAATTTTCCCACAGATCACAATAAAGGACGTATCCCTTTACTAACAAAAGTATAGGAACTCCAGGAAAGCAAGATACCGTAAAAGTCACAGGACAACTTGAATTTGGTTTATTTACTGCACAATAATTATTGATAAGAGATGTAGCTCTCAATGCGAAAACCGCTTAGCAAAGCGTCTTACCATTAGCGTCCTTCGCCTCCAATCCATCAGCCTCAATGACTGAGCAGCCCAGCACGACCGTAGGCGGTCGCTCACTGCCCGCAGCTCGTAGAGCGCGCGCGTGCACGTCGGGCGACACGCGGAAGGCGCGTCGTGCGTACTCTACCACCTCCTCCTTGTACGACGCGAACTGACCGTCCGGAGCCGGCGCGCCCACCGCGTTCTCGATGCAGTATAGCACCTGGGGGTTATACATAAATTATGCCCAAGATACACGAGCCAGTTTTTCAAGCCAGGATAGCAAGCTAGTTCTCTTTTTTAATGTCTCGGTTTTGCTTGGTTACTTAGATTACTAGCTTAGAAATGAATCAAGTTTTGTCTACACAAAGCCAGAAATACTAGCTTGACAGTTCACTGACACTACTGCCGAAAAGCTTGTTTTGACGTCTAATTGTCTAAGTGTAAGATTTACGTACGGTGTTTCCTAAGCGAAGTAACCACTCATCATGTGATGTAGTGCCTAGGACAAGCTTTTAAATTATCGTATGGTTGCCCAAGCGCGCAGGATTCTCACGGAATAGTCCAGAGGAATGCATACCTCAATACGTCTGGGACCATCATGTGCGTATTTCCTCAAAATATTTTCCTTCACCGTACGAGCATTCGTCTTATGTATTTGAGATCAGGAGATGTCTCATTGGTACACGCCCTGATTCGAAACCAAAGCCCTGTCGAGTGCGAACCAAAGGTAGCCTAGTAGCTACACGGACGCTTCGTAACCAGTCATAGAATTACAGTTATTACCCATCAATTATATTCTCCGTAGTCGTGTAAAGAATTATGCAATCAACTTAAACTAAAGTCATTCGCTTTCTCCAATTAATGATAGAGCTCTACAAATGCAGCGCTGGCCATCCTTGAGGAATTTTCTAAGAATCCTTACATAGCCATTATTAGCGACGACAAAAATATTCCTTCTCTAGATAAAATTGGTAAAAGATTTTTACATTTCATGCATCAAATAAAATTTCAAATTAACTGACCTACTTAGGAATAAGTACAGTTATTTTTGTACAACAAAGCCCTAGCAACTTATAAATTTGGTAGATTTATCCCTATTGAATATAATCCTTTTAATATCAAAGTCAGCTCAAGTATCCAACTGGATTAAATACTTGCCCTAGATTCGATCTCAAATAAGGAAATTGTTTGAAATGAAAACTATTATAAACTAAAATTATTATTAAAAAAAAATGATGATACACTTAGGATAAAAAATTAACTCTAAATCTAGCTGCGGGTAATGTCCCTAAGATGCTGGCGGCATTACCTCGCGTTATCGCTAGAATGTTAATTGTATCTCAGTACTAAGTACTGCTCAATTTTTTTATGATATTTAGGGGGCATGCGAGCAAACGGGTTACCTGATGGAAAGCAACTGCCTTCGCCCATTGGACAGTCGTGAAATCCGAAGAGTAACAAGTGTGTTGCCGGTCTTTATGAGGGAATGGGATTAGGTATAGGGTGATTTGGGAAGTTGGGTCACCGGTAAATTCTGAGTGAGTTGAACGAAACACAGCACAACGCCGTTTCACGCCAGTTTTCTGCGAGGCCGTGATATCACTCCGGTTTAGGCGGAACTTTCGTGCCGAAGCACGGGTCTCCCACGGCAATATTAATTAGTGTATTTTGTCAGACACGATGTTGTTGTCTGGGGCACAATTACTGGCATTGTCCTAATGCAAATCAGCTCACCTTATTACAATACAGAATTAACCACAGACTGGTTTAATCAACGTTTATTAAAGAAGCTACAGGTGTGTTATATTAAAGTTATGAATTTCATCAAGATTTAGTTTTAATGAATAAAAAAGTAATATTAACATTTTGGAAATTAATTAATTAACAATTATCTAATAATGTGTCTGTAAAATGTATGTCTTGTATATCATATTCATTCAAATTATACATAAATACATATCATTTCAGTCCATGAAAAATAGAAAGGTTAATTTTAAGACTTCTGTGTAAAAAACTAATTTGGAGTTCCGGTTCTAACATTTATTTAGTATTTCAACATTTTTCGAGAAAAATTCTCCTTGTTTGCCAAACAGAAGCCTAGATCGATCTCTGACAAGTATTCTACACTTGATGTTAGGTTCAGCAGTCCTTAACTTTAGCGCTCCATGACGATGCCTCAGGGAAATGTACTCTGATATAAACATGGAGGGTCTCTCGTTTATGGATATTAAAAGTATCAACAATCTGTTCTTACGAATTATCCCTGCAATGACCTTAATATTAAAATGAGACCGCACTAAAACGACACGATGTACCCTCCCGTATAACTAACGTTTTTCAAATGTCTGGTCTATGAAAGTGAATAGGGATCTCTCATCTCTTTCTCTCAAAACGAAATTTAGTATGACTTTGATGTCACAATTAATATCGGGTCTCTCTTTCTAAATGACTAGTTTCAAGACTTATAACTTTGTTGTTTTCTATTTTATCAAAAAACTGATTGGACTACATCGTTTTTTAATAACGTAATAAAAAATCATGCAATCATACATCATGAGCTTTGTCGCGTCCTTTTGTATCCTTGTAGTTTGGTTATCCGTATAGTCCGGTAGTTCCAGTATCCGAATTTCTAATCAGAAAAATTCGGACGCCCCGCCGAAACCTTCGTTGTGGATCAGCATACTATCCGAAATTTTTGTTAGGTTTTTAACCGATTTCCAAAAACGAGGAGGTCATATGTTCGGCCTTGGATTTTTTATGTATGTTTACCCATAGCTCCACCGATCGCCGAATGTGAACCGATTTTTTAAATGATTTCTTTGTTGTATACAGTTGTTCCGAATAGATCCCATGTTCACCATACTGCTAACTATTGATGGGAACCATTAAATTGAGGGAATTCCTGGAAATTTGAATGGAAACATATGGTGATTTTGGTTTTCTTAAAAGCAACCTAAGTAAATACTACCAAACAATTTGATTTTGTACCAAGGTATACCATGGTTCCGAAGGTGCTGAGAAAACTCGTGATACCTTTAAAGACACAAGTTAAGAGTTCTCGGGGTTGTTTTAGGAACTGAAAGCAGATGCTGCTGCAATGTAAATTATATTCATCATCATCATCACTGCCATCATACAATGCGTGATTCCATTATGAACTTGTAATATTCCAGAAAACCTCAAAGACTTTGGTTTTATTGATATCCACCACTCAAAAAAGTTAAGATAGTTCGTCTTAGTCTCATATAACTCATGACATATAAGCTGGTGTCGAGTTCAAAATTATGAAGATTTCAAAGATGAAAACTGAATTATCTCTTCTTAGTTTTACAATAAAAATAATATTTTTCAACCTCTTTATTAAAATGTAGCGTTTCGTAGGTAAAAAGTACGTTAGTCCTTGGTCATAATGACTAGCACAATTTAGGTTCCTAACATATCAAGTGCTACACACGGCTTTCAATATGGACGGTCAATATGTTTCTGTTTTATTGCTATTGCAGATTAAATTTGTGTTACCTAGCTTAAAAATATTAGTGTGTTTATGCCTAAAGTATAAATTATAGCACACCTAAAACAATTTTCTTTTAGGCCAAAAAGATAAAAGTATTACAACATAAAAAATATTTTGAAAGGATTTTTTACCATGTTATGCTTATTATTCTTCTACATACTATATAAACATAGCAGCAGATCATAAAACTACTCGAGCTCTCAAATAAGGTATTTAATATTTTAATCCACTTTCAAACAGGAAGATAGCACTTTCTATAGGAGTTTCGTGGTCACGCCAAGCTCTCGAATTTTGAATTAACGTGAAGTTGAAGCAACACATTATTAAAAAATAAAGTAGCAAAGTTCCATGACTATAGAGTAGAGATAGTTGTAGCAATATATTCAGAAGTTGTCTCGAGAGTCCACTCGAAAGTGGGATTGAACAGAAGTTGAATTGATATCGATCGGGACTAAGATGTGGACCAAACATCCTCGTCGAGAATTCTAGTCCACTATTCCAATAAATGAAAACACGTACGTACCGACATATCCTTTTCAAACATGTCTGTTGATTGATATACATAATATTAATATTAGAAAAACGGAAATTTAATTGTATCTCTCGACGTTTATCCGTCAGTAGGGACTTTGTGTATAAAACAAAATTCATTGAATGCAAATTATAACTATAGTGGCCTAAAAGATATACAGAATGACAAAAAAATTTAGATTTCTGTTGAGAAATGAGTAAGATATTAGCGATTTAAGTTTTCTACCCATCTCTTCCTCGCGAAACGTAATTTAGTATGAAGTTTGTATGCAGCCTATAGATTTTGACGTCATAATTAAAGGTGAAACCATTTTTCTGGATAAAAATTAAATAGTATCCTATGTTCTTATGATATGGAAGAACAGATTTCAGTATAAGTTGTTTAAATAGAATATAATTGATTTAATAAAATTATAAACTATATGTAACCTGGGAAAAAAGATTTAAACCCGAAAGATAAAATGTTTACCTCTTAAACGTAGCAATCCCAAACTTCAAACTATTCGAGAGCACCCAGCATTCATAATACCTATACAAAACATTTTCTCCTACAATTTTGTCATTTATAAAATCTTAAGTCTGTTTGTGAAGCCTTCGCGCCCCAACAATTCTAACAGTTGTTCGGAACTTCACGAAAGCCGTATGTTTTTGACAGGGAGACAGACATTCACTAAAACTTTAACAACTTTCATGTTCGCTTTGGATTAAATGTAATTAAACTATTCACACTTCACAGAATCGATCACAAGTTATTGAGTCAAGTTTCTTTATTAGATTTAATGTTTGCGAAAGTTCCCTTATACGTTTATATGCTGGTTCGATTAGAAGAACCGTACATTTTTTCGTTATAAAAAGTACCCTTTATACTTCCACGGGTTTCAAAGTATATGAATACTAAATTTCAACAAAATCGGTCCACTGATTTGGGCGTGAAGAGTAATAAACAGACAAACAGATACTTTCGCATTTATAATGTTAGTCATATAGAAGTATGGATTATTATCTATGACATGCCTAATTTCATTATAATAACATATTTTTATGGTAGGCACCGTAGTTTAGACGTTCAGAAAGTGTACTTAAGGTGTGAGCAATGCCGGGCCGCAGCGTGCCGAGTCTCAGTGAAAAAAAATTTGATTGATTTTGATTCTTTTTGCACAGTGCACAGAAATAGTAGAACGTTTTAAAAATGGTAAAAAAGCAACAATTTTAAAGTTCTTACACTGACGCACACGAAATCCGTCAATGCGATGAGAACCGGCCCGTCAGCAGTGTGCTATAGCCCATTTTGTGCCGCACTGAGCCCTGGCCCGCCCCTTCACGCTCCGTCAAAGTGGGCTCTAACCTTTGAAGCACTTATTTAAGAAAAATATTTAGATTTGGAACGTTTTTCTCTCGGTGTAACTATGTCACGTTTATTTTAGAAAACGATAAGTTGTACGACACCGACATTGAAAATTCTTTGTTCAATGATTAGTTTTTTTATTTATTTCGTTTTTTCATATTATGTTGTTAGGCCACTTTATATATTATTCGAAATATAACACGCCTCAGGAAAAATAGTTTGACAAAAGTCATTGATTGGGTAAATGAAAGCCTCCACAGTAGTCTGATATAACTTACAAGGCTCGTGAACTTTCTCATAAGGTACAAAAACAAGGTCGAACAATAATTTATAGATCCATTTCGTCCATTATATGAAATGTTATTCTTCTAAATATAGCCATTTGTTTTCATTAGCGTCCATCTACTTTCAGTAGGGCCGCAGAAAGTAGCGGTTTATTATGATTGACAAACTTTAAAGATAAAACTGTACCTACACATTAAACATGAATTATACAGCTTAGTATTCTAAAGAAAGCTTTGAATAAGTTTAAGTTTTAGCACTTAACTACTGTCAATGAAAATATTACAATCAAGTTAAAATTATTTTTTTTTAATTTTTTAAATTTAAAATCTGAGACAAAATGCATGTTAAAGTTTCTTTTCCCAATCTTGAAAACTGTGTCACTTAAAAACAAAGTGTATTATTTTGAGTCTGGGCTAACCGCTAACGGGACAAGTACGGCCTTGACTAACAGAAAATCTATACATATAATAAAATAGTAAAATCGGAGTGTCTGTACATTTAATATTTTTACAAAAAAATCGATGTGAGGGTACTAAGGAACAGTAATAGAACACATATCGACGTCGTTTGTCTGTTTGTACGCGTTTATCTCAGGAACTACTGGCCGGATTTGAATAAGTCTTTTTTTGTTTAATAGCTATTAGATTTGGTCAACATATAGGATACTTTTTATTCCGAGAAAATGTACGGTTTCCGTATGATATACAAATTTTTGCGCAACGAAGTTGCGGGCACCAACTAGTAATTGATATACAGGTAATAAAAACAAGAATATATTATTATAATAATAATAAATACCTTCTTAGGGATTCGCGTGTTACTTATATTGTATTGTATAAAAAAAAAACGTTCATTTTATCCGGTTAGTTATTCCAGTTTATTATAATAAATCGATGTCTACTGTACAATTTTTTTCTGATTAACTTATAAGCTTAGGAAAAGTGCTCGCTAGTGATGAAAGAATGAAGATCTTTCTATACCAAATATTTTTTTGCTAATGTGATTAAAGTTTCAACATACTTATGAGAGGTTAAACTTACCCCGCTGGCCTTAACGTATTGGATAAAATATAAAAATGATTTTCTCGTGTACACTTAGGTTTCAAATAGCGATCAGAATACATCCATCCTTCATTTGCGTTCTCCTCCTCGTCCTATAGAACTATATGTTTTGTACACGAGAATACGCTCAGCACAGCTTTATTGGTAACTTCCGAATAAATTTGGATCTAGTAGGCCTCGGATTTGTAACACGGTTTTTGCATTACGTCAAAGTACTAGAAGACGCGCCGGGAATGATAAACGAGTGCATATTAGTAGGCAGAGGACGTCGTCGAATGTTGACAAAATGGAATTTTAAGAACACAGTTGGTGTGATACTGAGAATATTATTGCCAAAGTGCCTCCAAATGTAATAACACATTTGATAAAGTGTATCGTATATTCTTTGAAAACTTATTTCGTCTGTAATATTGCCAATACCGTTATCAAAGCACGTTTTAGGGATAATTTATATTGAGTGTTGATAGCTGGATTGCAACGATGGATTAGCAGTAAGCTCGGTATCAACTATCAATGTTTCAATTGAGATTCAGCATCCTATATTCGTCCGCAAACTATAACCTCTAGGCCAACAAATAGAAATCAATATTTGATTGTAATAAGCCCAAAAGTTTAACTTCGAATCTTAATCTCGCTATTTCTCTTGCGTGTGTAGCAGAGCTAAAGATCAGAGAGATCGATTATTACTAAAGGCCTCTAACTCTAACTTACTATAAAACAATATTATTTGTAAAAATGTATGAATTCCTCACACCTGACAGCCTTATAGTGGCTGTACATTCTCGCCGAGACACAGCTAGGCCGCCCGAGTGCGAGAGTGTAAATGGTTGCAATCGCCTCGTCTCGCCTGTCAACCGCGTGCGAGAGTCTTGCCCGAGAGTTCTCAGCGAGAGTGTACACCCTCCATTAGAATATATCACCCGAAGGTACGGTAAGAATTTTGCTCAACTATACCCGTCTCTAATTACCTCTGTATACAAGTGCTCATGTTCCTTATGTGAGAGATGAGCAGGTACGCTGGCCAGACCCAGATCGTGTGGCGCAGGCGGCGGGCGCTCCGCTCGGGCTTCGGCCAGGCGGAGAGCTGCCAGTCGCCTGTTCTCCTGCCGCCACGACAGCGCCGTAAAGCTCTCGAAGTATGAGCCGTCAGTGTCTTGAACCCTGTGTAAAAAATCATATTAACCCTAAAGTTTTAACTCGTAAAAATAAATTCACATTATCCTTGAGTAGTTGTAAGTACCATCAGTTTCACGAGTCCTACTAGAGTTAACAAAGGTAAAAATTGTTTTTTTTGTATGAGAGCCTACATTAATTATCAGTTTTGTTTAAATTTTATTACTATTAAAGTATAAATACAAGTTACTATTCTAGTAGCGAAAATTTCAAGCCAGTTGCTATAATAAATATCGAGCAAAAAATAGCAAAAAAATCACGTTTGTTGTATAAGAACCCCTCTTATTTATTGTATTTATATTGGTTTTAGTATTTGTTTTTATAGCGGTAACACAAATACATACTAATATGTGAAATATCAGCCTTTTTAGCCGTAACATACAACAACTACCGTTCTTGAGATACAATCTAGAGACAGACAGTCGTACGGACCCCGCACCCGCGACTACATTCGCGTGACACTTTATAAATGATGTTTTTTTACAATATTTTTGATTTCTGCCCCTATTGGTCGTAGCGTGATGTTATATAGCCTATAGCCCTCCTCGATAAATGGACTAACCAACACAAAAATATTTTTTCAATTCCAGCCAGTAGCTCCTGATATTAGCGCGTTCAAACAAACAAACAAACTCTTCAGCTTTATATTATTGGTGTAGATATGCATATGAAAGCATGAAACTTGCGTGTACAAGAGAATTTGAAATAAGATATAGTTTATAAAGCTTATAAAGTTTATAAAAGAGACCACCAAAATATAACTATAACAACCGCAATGAATAATTTAACTTTAATATATAAATTTCGTTGTAGATCAGAAACACATATAATAAAACCTAACATGTAACCTATAAGATTACATGTGACCAATTTAAAAACAGACCGCAGCAAACCGTTGCGGGCGACATCGAAAACGAATCGTGAATTACAGATATGCTCATGAAAACCTCAGCCCGAGTGATATTGGGAATGTTATTACGTCATGAATGTTTCCAATTAATATTATTTCAAATATTATTAATGATTAATGCATCGATTACACGAATCACAAGTTCACAACTATAGTATATTTTTCGGAACCTCCGCCGTAACTCATTAGACAAATCATCAAATTCTATTTTAATTTTATATATACAATTCAATCAATTACAATACAATAAATATATACCAACAATTCTCGAGTTTTACGTCTGAAATGGTAATATTGAGTCAGACAGACATCAATTACATCAAAAATAAGTAAAAACAATAAATTATTAACAATGGTCTGGCTGCTATAAGTTGAACTTAGCATTTATTTTTACTAGTAACATTATTCCGATCCAAATAATGTGGATTCGATGTATAACTAGACGAACAAGCTTGATGATGAAATCGCTAAATTACAAGATTTATCAAAATTTTATCAGAAAAAATGAATATTTACTCCAAGGTTCTAAATGTTAATGTTAGTTATAGGCTTCTTTCATTTTTTTCTTTAATTTTGTAATACCATCTAAGAAAAAAAAGAAAGGAATGTGAAAGGTTCTAGGTTTAACTTATAGTAGTAGCCAGACTATAACTACCTACAATTTATTACTCGAAAAATCCAACTCCACGGACAACAACACGATCCGACTTTTTATAACATGCAATTTATGAGACTTTTATTGTCTGCTGCACAACGAATGAGCTCCTTTACATCTTGGAATATTCCTCATCTTTCGAAAATTTCACGACAGGAAAGGAATGTCGTCTAATTCTGCGAAACAAAAATTTTACTTTCAAAATCTATTTTTTTTTAAATTTTATGAACTCTATTTCTGATCAATGCTATTTTTAATATTATAATAATGTTATCTTTCGAGTAACGACGAAGAGTGTTATAGAAGTGAGCGCGGAGTTCGCTGAGCGTTGGAAATGAAATAACTTCGCTGGAATGAGCGTAATTTAATTCCAGGTACGGGAGATTTACGTAGCGCAACTTCGGTCTGTGTCTGTGATAAAATATAAGTAACGAGAACCGTGCTTAGAGACCCACTCACGTTCTGCCATGAGAGTAAAAACAAACATTTTATAAACTATAAGGTAAAGGCAAGAGCAATATAAAAGTACGTTCGACTTGAACCTTTGGCAAGAACACACAACGCGTAATAGGGAATATGCATGATTCTTTCTTTAAATAAATATATCGTTATTGAGAAATAATGTTGTCCAATCAATTTTTTGATAAAATTGAAAACGACAAAATTACAAGCTTTTAAACTAGTCACTTAGAAAGAGATCCGATATTGATTGTGACGTCGAAGTCTATAAGCTACATGCAAAGCTCATACTAAATTACGTTTTGAGAGAAAAAAATGGTAGAAATCTTAATCGCTAATACCTTACTTATTTCTCAACAGAATTCAGAGATTTTTTGTCATTCTGTTTATCCTTAAGCCTACTATTAACAATAAGTATAGAATAACAATAACTATATAAATATATAACAACAATTTGCATATAATAAATTTTTATTTCCACGCATCATGCTCATATTCTTTATTGTGCACACACTGAGAAATATAAATGCAAACAATTTATAACTTTAACTATACATATGTATCACAATGTCGATTTTTGATTCGTACTCGTGAGTAGTGAGGGTACAGGATTGGTCTCCGATTGTGGAATTTTGTAAATCACATTGTGAGTAGATCCGCGCATGGATAGTCCTAGATAATGTGTTCACCAGGCGCTTAAAAACGCGTAGAGCAGATTTATTCATGTATTCTGTAAAAATAATACTATTCACGATTAATGGCGTATTTTTTAAATCAATCAACTAAAGATCGTACCGTAATTACTCGTAACAAGTATCATACTCGATTTTCGACCACTAGGCAAGCACTAAAAATATTACCTTCTCCATTTCCTTTAGCAAAATATGTTTCAGATACATAAAATATAATAAGACCCCGAAGTATATTGTATGAAACGACTATTACTATGAAAGTAGTATGTAATATCCGAGCCTTCCTGAGGAACATAATATCTATTGTGGTGCGACGACTCGTGAAAATTGGGAGACGCGGAAAACCGATCATTGAGAGTCTGGAAATGAAGTCATGCCTAATAATAGTGGTACTTACAATTAAATGAAACTTTACCTTTTCTTTGCAATATTTTTATAAGCGAGAAAACGAAAAATCTTGTCTTTTGAATTTTCATAAAATAGCTTTCAATTACAGTACACGCATATATCATAAAATACGTTTGAAAAAAGTCACAAAAAAAAATGATTTGTAAGTTTTTACTTTGCCCTGAGGAATATTATGCCTGAAACACGTTACAGTACACACGTGTGACATTAAATATTAAAACATCACTTTATATATATTTAGCAAATGTTGTAAAAAAGTGCGAAGCAATATATTAAAGCTCTCTGAAAGCAACAAAAGGAGGATCGAAAAAATCGAGCGTTAAATCTGTAACGACGTAGAGGACTATTTAGCGACCTTTGAGAGTTCCAACTTCCAAGTGCTCGACATACAAACAGAATCTTTCGTTTGTAAGCCCTGTAAGTATCTTTAAGCTTGAAAAGGGATCAAATAATATTCTTACGAGAACGTAAATATATTTCGACCTCGCGAAATAAGCGGAGACCAATATAAAAGTTTTATTCAAGACGCAAATGAATTAAGGTAATATTCTTTTAGATCCTTCGTTTGTTTTTTCGGGCCTTTGATTTTTATTCAGGGTAGATAAAAGTGTAAAGATTCTGTAATTAACAGCCTTATGTTTTTTTTTGCGAATGTTTACAAAAAAAGACTCAAATGATATATATATATTACAGAAGTATTTTCAGTGACACAGGAAAGATAATGAGTATTTCCATATTATTTAGGGCACGACTAGACGGGCACGGTGGACAGTAATTGATTACGTCGGGCGGCGTAGCGAGGCTCAGCGGGCTGCGTGAGCATTCTCGCGCGTGACGTCACACAAGGTCGCTTCTTCCTGCAGGTAGCGAGGTCTTTATTAGTGTCTCGTCAAAACATTATCATGTAATAGTATGCCTAAATGGGATCATAATAAAACATTGGTATACGCGTTAGGTAATTGTAATATACACTACAACAAGACACTGTTCATAATTAAATAGATTCAAGCTTTTGTTTTCTATATTTATAACAATTTATTTTATTATATTTTCTTTGACTTTACACTCACGTTTAATACATTTATGTAGCAATATTCAAGATTTTGTTTCCGTACCAGTACAGGGGAAAAAAATGGGAAAACGTATTTCTGAAAGTTTTAAATTAAAAAAAAAACCGAGACATTTTCGTTAAGCATTGTTTAACGAAAATGTCTCGGTGAATTTGAACCCCTAGCCTCCTAACAGACCGATGCCGCGGTGCTTTTCACAAGCTCTAAGCTGCTGACGACGAGCGCGTCGATTTATCAATCTTTAATTATTTAAGGGAGAGAATTAACAAAAAAATATATTTGTAGAGCTACTCCTAAGTATTTCATTTATTTTGTTTCTAGGATTTATTGTTACTAGAGGTCGCCCTGTAGTCGAAATTAGACCATAAATTTTTAAATCTATCGTGTTGAGGAGCTATAAGAAAATATATTCTATCCTAATTAAATTACAGATTCAATTTGACTAAAAAAAAGTCTGACTTCAACTATAAACAGAAGAGTATTTCGTGTATGATTAATGTCATGACAAAATATTGTATTGTGCGTAGCGTTTTGTTTATTAAAAACATGCAAGATTAAAGCACATTTTAAAATTAACAAAAAATTGAACCCGACTTCCAAAGGAAAAACAAAAATAATAAATAAAAAACTAAAAATTGTAATTAATATTTATTCTTTAATAATGCCTGTTTCAGAATTCGGCGAGGCATCAGCCTATTTCCGTACATAATCTTCATTATTTTAAAGTCGGTACCAGCTTACATGTCATGATTTGTCTAAATTTAAATTTTTGACTGGTACCGACTTCAAAATTTTGAAGATTATGTACGGAAATATGCTGATGCCTCGCCGAATTCTGAAACAGGCATTATTAAAGAATTCGTAGTTCATTTCAGTTCTTAAAATAATTTCTATAAATTCTCTCAGTACCTTCGGGTATACCTTAGTACCAAATCTTACTTTTTGGTTACATATACCTTAGACGCTTCTATAGAAACTAAAATCATTATATGTTTCTATATAAATTTCGAGGTGTTCCCTCGATTACTCAAGCAACCCATCATCAGGTCACCACATTTCGGAAAATGGGACCAAATTGGAAGAATACGCTATACAACGAAGAAAAATTTTTTAGAATCGGTTCACTAGCGGAGGAGTGATCGTTGAAAAAATAATAAAATATCCACAGCCGAACATATAACCTTCACGTTTTTGAAAGTCGGTTAATAATATTGGTGTTCCGCGCCCCTCTTCCATATCAACTATAAATGGGAGAAATTTCATGCTTTTACATCAACGCGTCTTTCGTAAAAAGGGGTACAAAGTTTTCCGCTCGCGTATTAATATATAGATACAACAACAATACACATTCTGTGAAATCTCAACTCTCTAGCTATTACTGTTCTCGAGATACAGTCTGGAGATAGACAGAGAAATCTTAATAATAGGGTCCCGTTTTTACCCTTTGGGTACGGAACCCTAAAAGGGACTGTTAAGCTATAGCAATCGTAAATAAAGTTGTCAAATTATTTTTTTATACTTTACGAGTTTGATGAAAGTAATCTGATTTTAATTACAAAATGTAGACGAAATTATAAATTTTAAACGAAATTTTAGCCGAGACAAAATTGACAAATCTGTGTCCTCGTGTCGACCTATGTAGGTTGACCTGATCTGAAGTCTAGATAAGTTACAGCTTTTAATATTTACATTGTGTGCTTGTTTTGAGAACACTTTATAATTAAACCCTCAGTAAAGTTGCAACTTACTCCGACTATCTCAGTCTTATAGCTTATACAACTGGGATATTTCTTATTTTAATATAATTTTACATACTCGAATTACTAAAGAGACACAATTTTTATTTTCGATATATTATTTTCAGATTTTATGTTTTAATTTCTTACGCATTATAACGTAGTACAAAATTGAGAAATATTAAGCAATAAAAATTTAAAACTAATAAATATTTTATCAGACAGAATCGTGGGTAAAAGCTTTGGGAGTTGTGACTTTATGCAAGTAATTACCAAATGACATGTTTGACCTATAGACAGTCGAGGTCAGAGTAACGCCCGAACACAAAAGCCATTTTCTTTTCCATTAGCTTCTTTGTCTATGTTACCACGCGTTAGTTGTTATAATAATGTTATTTATCAATTCTATTCCCTGAAAAATAGAACATAAAAGCCGTATATTCTTCACTTTCATATAAAATAAACTTATATTCTGTATAGATAATGAGAAGCTGAGCTTTATCACTGGGAGCTTATGACGTATATTACATACTCAACACTCAAGTGGTGTTAGCTTTCCATGTGTGTAATATCAAATATGTATTATATTCTGAAAATAATTTAAGTGTTCAACTACTTAGCTTATCTCATCAATTGGATGTGAGGAAATTGTTTCCACAACAAACGAATTATTTAAAATAAGTTTCTTTGTCTAAATAAAGTATTGTCATCTACTAAAATTTGTCACCAGCTTTTTTATTGCAGTTCCAGATATTTCTGGTAATTTGGTTGTAAAACAAACTCTTTGTCAACTTTGAAGCCTCAAATACTACTGGAAAATCTGTATCCATATCGTACACCAGTTATGAGGATGAAATCTGAGGGATCATTTCCAGGAAGTCAGTAAGGCCATCGGACACACTAGCTTCATATAATATTAGTATTATATAATAATTGCCACACCGGTTTCGGTGACGGTGGCCGGTTTTATTGAAATCAGGCCTGTTATCGAGAAGTAATTTTAATAGTGCCCAAGTGTGCGTAATACACAACAGCATTCACTCTTCCTTTACTCTCTTAACAGACGAGAGATCAGGCGCATGGACCATCTTACTTATCAGACAATCAGGTGATCAGCCTACATTATCCTAAACAAACTTGGAAGTAACAACGTTTCCAATGCGGGAGTCGAACCCACGACCTCCTGGTCAAGAGCCTAGCTCCGTACCACTAGACTACGGAGGCGTACAATGTAATATTAGTATGGAATTGACGAGAGTGTACAAGCTAATGCCACGTGGGGCGCGCAACAGGTCTCCCCGTGACCCACTTACCTAATATGTACTGCCGACAATATCCTGCTTATAATGATGCGTCACTCATGTCGCCCTTTGAAGGTTACTCAATAGTTTGTTAGGGAAATAATAGAGCGCGAAGAAACGTGTAACAAGCCTTTGAGTTTGAGGGACGATTTCGTTCCCGATAGCTCCTACTTCTACATAACATTAAGTTCTAATTTTTTCTATTCAAATATTAATAATTATGAATTTTATTTCTATAATAATACGTATATCTTTTAACAAGCTACTAAGTAGATCTTCATATTTCAAATAAATTTAAAAAAATGACAAATAAACAGAGAAAAGTGGAGAGCCCTATCCCACAAAGCTAATTTCGGTAGTCACGTCCCTCAGTCATGAGGATACGACTAGGAAGGAAGGAAAAAAAAAATGTTTGTTGCTGCGAGTTGCACTTAGCTAGTTTTTGTATATCTTAAGTGTTAATGCACATGTATGATATAGTACTACTAAGTACTAGGTAGTAGGTACCAATAATACTATATATTATTTAATATATATGTACATAATATAGTATTTGGAATGCTTAAAAATACCTGGAACCTTTAAAGCATATTACCCATATTTAATAAACATAGATACTTCAGTTTTAGCTTGAAAATTCCTATGCATTATAGAACCTGCGAGCGAAAAGGCCATAAAAGTTGAACTATCGGGGCGTGTACTTCGTGTATAATACTTCCTCCGGCAACTTTCCTAACCTTTAAACTATGGCCGGCAAACTCGATACTCCGCCGAGTTATAGTCTGTTCAGTACAGTGTCGCATTCAACTGAAACAGGGCCTGTAGCATATACCAGTGTAGGGACCCTTTTTGGTACCTTTATTTAAAAAACCAAGGTGCTTGCTGCATGATACTCAGTGCATGCTTTCAATGGCACTCGGGCCCACGCGCACGTCGACTTGTCGTTGTTTGAAGTCGGCGTGCTAGTTCCTTTTGTCTATTGTGGTCTAAGTCTAAGCTTAAGAATTCAAATCGAATTTAGGCTAGAAGTGGTTCCCTTCAAAACGCGATGACCGTAGCGCTCGTAGTTAGGGCCGTAGCATACTACAACTTCTTGGTAAATCCGCCCCTGTTCCAGGGCTATTTCATCTTAAAGTTTACAGTAAAATGATTCTTACGTCCCTGACAGAAGGTTCATTTATAGATCAAATGCCTGAACTTTACTAGGGAGTAAATGGATAAAGTGAACTAAGGGCGCCATAATCAAATTCCTGATGAACTTCGCTGGCTCGTTGATAGTTAATTGACGTAGTTAACCTATGAAGTGATTATACTACCCCTTTGAGTTTACTTTTGTAACAGAGATTTTTTCCACATATTTTTAGAACGCTAGACTATTAAATTTATTCAATAAATCAGCTTTTTTCTGGTGCATTTCATAACCAAAAACTTTGTTACCCATTTTTATGGCGTTTAATTGGTGTGTAGTGGTGCGACTTGCCATGCTCCTCATTATTTAGTAGAGATTTCCCCATTCAGTACCCACAAAATTTATCTTCAACAGCCTTATTCCTTGACACAATAATGCAATCGGACCATCCTATTCTTGCAAAAGCTCTAATTACACAATTAAATAATAAAATGTTCCTTATTTTGCACAAATGTTGATTTGCCAGTATTCAAATTACAAGAACTCCAGTATGTTATGTATGAGAAAGTGTAATTTGAAGCTAACAAGAAAATTCAATTACGCGAATGGAGGGGGGAGGGGAACGGGTGGTGGTTAGAACACTTGTACATGTAATAAGCAGGATATTTAATTTGGGTAATGGGTGTCGATAAACAAAGGCCATGTAACGCGGCGGGTGGGCTCCCGATTAATCAACTTCGACCGAGTCCATGGAATATTTGATTAAGCTCATACAAATAGTTTTATTCATATTTACAGTATGTAACCAAGGCATACTAGATGTACTTTAAGATCTGCATGTATCTCTAATGCGGAGAGAGAGCACATAGTGAACGTTTTTTTCTAAACAGAACATCATAACTTAGAGCATGTCTAAAGCATTTTAAATTAATTACGTTAACTAAGGATTACATATCAAGTTTCTAAAAAATACGGCCTTTATAAATTCTTTTTTAAAATCTTCTTTTTTCAAATTAACCTTGAAACTAGAATTTTATTTAAAGATAGAGTTCAAACCAGATCTAAAGTAATAGAAAAATAATTTCCGTTACATTTTACCAATAGGATTCAGGAGCACTTTCTATTTTCCATTCTCTCTCCTTATTTTAAAATTCAAGCGGCTCTAATCCTTCCCTCAGACCGTGGCTTAAGTGTTAATCTTACAACAACCACCATTTTTAATTAAATTATGGGCTTTCTTTGAAAAATATATTTTTAAATCAGAAACACGTGGATTGTATTACTTTGGATAATTTTGTGTAATGTTAGTTATACTATTACTAGCTTTTTCTCGCGGCTTCGCTCGCATTAAGAAGTATTTTTATACCAACTTTCAACCCCTATTTCACTAGCTGGAAGTAAAATTTAATTAAACGCTCAAACACGTATTTATTTATTGTGAATCAGCAGCTTAGAAACAAACATTTTTGGGCTCTTACTTAAGATATGACGATTGACGAACTTGCCTAGAAAAATTTATAGAGACTTTAACGCACTTTTCACCCTCTTGGAGGAAGATTAAAAAAAATACTTAAACAAGTATTTATTTATTCTGAATCAGTAGTCCAAAAAAAAATTTCATATCTTTAACTGAACAAATGTCGCACTTTCATACAAACTTTCAACCCCTATTTCACCCCATTAGGGATAGAATTTTTAAAATACCTTTTTAGCGGATGTTTACCCTTACGGATTTCGCACGATGCAGAGGAATCAGTCAGTCAGTCGGGACTTGTTATTTTATACATATAGATTTATTCTGTAGTAATGTTAAATATAAATTCACTTACAGTCTACATTTGTATAATAATTACTTACTTTAAAAGTGCAAAAACGTGCAGTTAAGCATTACTTAAAAAGTAACTTATCATAAGAACGTCGGTCGGTGAGTCAGCGTCCCTAAACTCTCGAAGCCACGGTGCTGCTCACATGCTTTATCACTTTTTCGTTTATTGCAATGTCAATTTGTCTGTGTTTTGTTTATTCTAAATCGCTATTTAAAAAATATTAAGATTCTCTTATCAAGTGACCTTCGCCTTATATCGTAAGCCCGTAGCGTAAAATACGTCAGGGTAAGCCTGGAATTGGCTGTGACATGCGGGCCCTAATCTAACCTTTACCCTTTGTAATCACCGCCTCGGCCTGCGCGGTAACTCCCCAATTAGATAGGCATTAGTAACATACAACCCAACAATGAAATCCCTGTATAGTTATAATTAGATACGCTCGAAATGACAGCATAGTAACCGGAGACTTTTCGCTGAGCGACTATTGGGTGCGTGAAGTTATAGACCGGGAGCTGGTAGCAAATTGAGTAGGTATTTGAGGTTAGCTGAAAACTTGTCTGGTATCTTTCAATTACACCCTAATATGGAACTGAAAAACAAAACAACAGACATGGCTGGTGAAACGAGGGTCTTATAAAAACTAAACGAAAATCATAAAAAACACATCGGAATCTGATTATTTAGGGGTAAAAAGTCCTGTATTAATATTTCAAGTTGCCACAAATACATTTTTTTATACTTTGCAACAAATTTCGCAAACTATTCCCTCAAATTTATGTTTGAAATAAAAAAAAACCTTTTTTTACTTTAGGTAAAATGTAGGGTAGGCCCCGCTTCTCATTGAGCAGGTCTTCAGTGCCGTATTGGGGTGTAATAGGAGATTTATATGACAAGATTTCAGCTTGCCTCAAATACCTACTCAAAATTTGCTATCAGCTCTCAGATTATTATGTAAACGGCGCACAAAACTTTGTGAAAAAAGTGATTTTATGTCAAATGGTCGTCTGTCATGAAAAAAGTGACAATTTTTGTGCGTGTAGACCGTAAAGTGCTTTTGACTGTACTAGTTGTATTAGCAAATGACAATGTTAGAAAAATTTTAAATTGTTCTCTACTTGATAATTCCTCCCATAGCTTTACAACCGTAACCACAATCATTAGTTTGCTGAATCTAGTATCTTCAACTAATCAATTAAATTTACACCGTACATTTCTGTCTTATAATAAATAATTTTATAATAAATTAAGTTATTAATAACCACTAATGTTACAAAAGCTTAACTATAAACTCAACTCAACTTTTGAACAAAGGTTCACTAGTATCGCACTATTAACGGTTGATAAACTCACCCCGAATTGACAGAGTTATCCACTTCCGGCCACGACAGGCGTCGCCTGCAGAACGCCATGGTGGGCTTCTCTGGGGGCTGCGGCTGCTTGGGCACGCGCAGGGAGCCTCCGCGTCGAAGGGTCGCCGATGGCGCGAGGCAGTCCAAAGTGCGCCGCCGCGCGCTCAACGCTGAAGCGCCTTCGGTCGGCAGCACTCGAGGAAAACCTAAACAATATATTTCAAAATTTTAAAAAATAAATTTTTAATCAATTTCATTAACGACGAATGATTCAACAAACAAAACGTTATATTGAATAAGAAAGAAAACACGATAAAACATTATTTAAATTTTAAAAAGCGCGGCCAAGCTGCGGATCTCGTAACTTTTTTATTAACGGGTTTCGTACGGCACTGGAATTTTTATTCTGCCCGAAATGACTGATAGAAAAGATTTTTAATATAAAACATGTCCATAAACCCACTGATAGGCTATTTATTAAATGACGGTTTTATTATTATGCTTTAAACTTTCAATAATCTACCCGCTATGATGTTGGCGAGTGAACTGTTTTACAATTTAATTACACAAAATAAATTATTTTAGTCTAGAACTTTGTACTATAATTTAGTCCGTGGTTGAACCTTGAAAAATCCTTACAAATTAAAAAAATCTGTAGATGGTATCATACAATAATTATTTATTAACCCTAGGCAGGTTATATGCTACAATTTATGTTAAAATTTTAAAAACCTGACTTCGCATCCCATCTAATCGAACAAATAAATGAATACGCTGTCTTCAGAAAATCGATCAACATTATGAGTATTTACTAATGCCATTAAAAAATATGCAATTTTGAAACTTTTTTTCGCTAGCGGGAATTGATAGGTTCAAACCGGATCCCTGGCAGCTACCACGCTAAGAACGTAGTAGCTCAAACCGGGGGTAGCTTAACTATTTTTGCCTAGGACTACCCCGGACCTAGTTGAGATTGTCAATCCAGGATGGATGGAGTGACGACATAGGCTACTTTTGGTCTTAGAAACAAACTTGTTCCCAGCCTACGAGAATATGAATTCCTCTCTTACGTGATTTACGAAGCTTACGCGAGCGAAGCCGCGCGCAAGAGCAAGTATTTTTAATGAGAAATTTTGTTGTTATTTGTTATGTTACTATTCTATTTGATAAAAAATATATGTTTTCATAATTTTTGATAAATAATATGATTGCATAAATTGTATCAATAATTGAAAAATATGATAATGGTAATTTGTTACACACAAACATGAACTTCTTGTCGCGTAGATTCGTCATGTCTGTCTGTCCGTCCGTCTGTATTTTGTCACAGCCACTTTTCTCAGACTATAGGAACCATCCTAACGCACCTGCATCATTTGGCATGAATACATCAATTCCATATAATTCGTGATCTGTTGTGGCTGGATTTTACATTACTGATAAAACGTGACTAATTTACAAAGCTCCACAACGTAGCTCTGTTGCTTCTTTCCTGACTGTACAATCGGAGAAGTTGAAACTGATACAGATTGCGGAACTAAGTAAACTGATCGTAATATCAAATCCAGATAACTGATCACGACTTATCTGATGGCACGGTAAGCGCGAAGCAAACACTGCCGTACCATCTACCTAAGCAGATCTACCTCAGATTTCAAGTATGTGTTGTGAACACATACTTGAAATCTGAAATTTCAAGCCTGTAGGTCTAGGTTTTGAAGTTAAGTGATAGCAAAGTTTCGCATTTTCGACCCTCACTCATAAATGATCATCAAAATAGAACTACTACTTCCCATGAACTCAGAGAGCTGAAATTTGGTACATAGCTAAGGTTTAATGATGCCATAAGGGAAAAACTACAAAACTAGGATAATAGATTTTTTCTTTCGAATTTAGGTTTGGCAAAAACTATGACTATTTTGACGACTGTCGTGGTGATTTTTTAGTTATGTACCTCATGAGATTGGAAGTAGCTAAAGTATGTGGATACCTTTAAAAACCGGTACTGTTTGTCACTCAGCAATTTTTGAGCATCTAAGTATCGAAGGAGTTGGCTATTGATAATGCTCTCCATTATCTTAGAGAAGAGGGAGGTAATTCCGATTGGTCTGTAGTGTGTAAGCGACCGCTCCAATCCCTCCAATTGGAGCAGTCGCCTTTTTTGGGGATTGGGTGCACTAACGCTGTCTTCCAGGATGTCGGAACTATGCCATGGGAATAAGAGAGCCGAAAAAGACGCGTTAAGACCAGGGTCAACTCTGGAGCACACTTTTTCAACACAATAGGAGGGATTCTATCTGGCCCATATGACTTTTTGGTGTCGAGAGAACGGATGACAGTTCGCACTGCGCGTTGATGCAACCGGATATCCGACATGATGCTCTTGCATCGCGGCATGGTCACGTTTACACACATACAACTGATGCCACAAATCAGTCAGCCTTCGTATTTATAGAAAAGGAAAACACTAAGGGCGCTTTTCCAAACCTGTTCAGAAAGGTCATTCAGAGAGCTGGCATTTTAATCATTTTGAAGGCTACAGAGAGTGAACATACATAAAAATATAGTAATTAAAGATTAGTGATCGATGACATTAATGAAGAAAAGTGATTGATTAGGCATGCATGAGCAAATTAAATGTAACTACAATTAATAAATTCCCGTGCTCTGAGTTTTTGAAGTTCTTAAAATCAATATAAGCAAAATATTTCTTTTAAAACCGTTGTTAGTTTTATAAGTTGGAACAGGAATTTAGTGTAAATGCAGAACTCCATCTTAAATTATATTCAATATTTTTTTTTCCGTATCCGTATCATTCTACTCTCGTTTCGTAATAAAAATATTTAGAATTCTTATTTGAAATATTTACTTTTTGGTTTTATCAATATTGTAAATTATTATTAACTTTAAAAACAGTTACACATAGTATTTTCCTCATATATTTTTTTGTATGAGTATTGGATAATCATGAATTTACCTCTAAAACCACAAATTAAAATCAATAAAATGTTGCTCTACTTGTTAGTTATTGTGTTGCATCTGGGCCAAGTATTTAGTACCTATGTCACTTCAATTAATTCGTAGTAAGTCTTGAGTATCGTTATAACATATTTGATTGTTATTTACTAATGGATTGCAACAAAGAAACGTGAGATAGGTACCATAAGACCAAAGTATTAATTTAACTTCTGGGCAAAAGTAGTACAAGAAATAAATGAGTGGAATGAACTGAATGCCCATTTTTGCAAACAACACCCGATTAGGGCATTAGGTATATTAATAAACAACAATCTGTACGTCACAGTTATTTAGATTTTCAGTTAATCTAGGGTTATTGATAGGAATAGGCAATAACCGCTTCCACCTAGATTGACCGAAAGCACTATAGGTGTGTACACTTGAGAATAAGGCGATAAGGTATTAAATGTTGAAAAAGTTTAAATTGTGCCTTCTAATGAAAACGTTTTTTAAACTTTATAGTAAACATAAAATTTGTTAATTATAGTATGTTCTTTAAATAGGGCAGTCGGTAAACTGCACTCCACTGACATTTAGACCGGTTAGTCAAACAAAAAGTCCCTTAACTATAAATACGTGGAGCAGTTAATAGTCGGCATCAGTTGTATTTCCCAACAACCGGCAGCATCATGTTCAAGTTCGTAGTATTATGCGCTCTGATCGGGGCCGCCGTGGCCGAGCCCGAGCCCGGAGCGCTGTTCAGCTCCTACACCTACCCAGGAGCAGTGCTGGCATCAGCACCGGCGTACATCCCCAGCACCTACAGCAACGTCGTGTACAACTCGCCCCTGGTGCAGCCCGCCGCGGTCACCTACTCCGCGCCGCTAGCCCACCTAATCAAGAAACGCTCGGTGTTGGTCGCCCCGCCCGCGCTCACCACGTACGCCGCCACCCCCGACGCCGCCGCCTACCCGGCCATCTCCCCCCTGGCCCCGAGCTACGCCGCCGCCAGCCCCACCACGGCCGGGGCTCCGCTCGTTA
>JAOTAV010001015.1:0-10081 GCA_026546445.1 Cyclargus thomasi | reverse complement strand
TACCCATACGCCATCTAGCGGCCACGACGAAAACTGCTTGACAATCAAATTAAAAAAGAAAGAAAACGTCCCATTAACGCTCATACAAGATCGAAGAATATAATACTCACAAGAAGTACGAGATGGAACCGGACGTCAGTAAATATCAGCTGCCACAATTGTTTTCTGCTATTATAAAGAAACAGTTTTTACTAATTACTTACTATTCTTTAAGAATAAGTATTATCAATCAATTTGGAATTTGATTAAAAAGTTAATATTGATTTTTAAGTATTTGAAAACTTTATTATCAATAATAATAATACACTAAACTTTAAAAAACTTTAAAAAATAATGTTGCAATGAATTACTTCAATTACAACTTACAAGCCATTGAAAATTAATAAAAGTCACGTGACTTGCAAACGCGCCGCTATAAGGCGGAAATGGATAACGTCATGATTGTAACGCCATTCGATAAAAGTTTTCGGGTAAACAAGTGTTTATAAACGTTTAGATTAATAAATTTATAAATGTAGTCTGATAACATTACTGATGTCTATATTTTTTTTATAATAAAAACATTTTAAAGAAAGACGTTCGGTTTGATTGGTAAAATAGAGGTAGCAATATCACCTAAGCCTAAGAAGTAAGAACACCTAACACAAGAGCGCATTTTAAGATTGCGCATCTCGGGCTGCTGTATATTCCGCCGTCCACCCCATCAACTTAGGGCCCCATTGCCCGAGGGGCGTTCTTCACGGCCTGCCGCCCTGAGCTAGAGTAAATACACCTCTGCCAAGACATCAATAGTATATCTATGACACTGATATTTTAAATGTGAAAGTGTTTGTTTGGATAATTGTCAGTGGATCAGTGATCACTTTAAAATCGTGAACGAATTTTGATTAACATTGGTATATAGATCTTGTATTGAGAATCTGTCAAAAATTTGTAGATAGCTTATCAGAAACTTTATTAGCAAGCGGTGAAACAGGCCCTAAAACATACAAAAGTTACATGTTAAATAGTTTTTCAGAACACAGTCTAATGCCTAATCTTAGTTTCGAAATAAAAAAGACGTGTATTTTTCACCGTTTGTCAAAACTGACATGTAGTTTTTTTCTCATTTCTGTCACTTGACATTTGTCAGCGATTTCTAGCATTTCTAGCGGCCTGTGCTTGGAAATCGGCCGCGCTTTTGATTTAATGAAAAATACTACTGTGATAATATCAAAAAATAATGATGAATTTCGATGAGAATATGCTGTTAACGTTAATTTTTCTATTTTCATGGCTGGAATATATATGGGAACTTTATCTATCTATACGACAGGTATTTGCATGCAGTTGTTGTGACGTGTTGTTAATTTACTCCAGCATGATTAATGTACTTCGGTTACAGTCATTCTCTGTTGCTATTTACTTAAATTTTCTTACATGTTAAATTAAACCTCGGTCAGTCAACTTTCCATCAGTCAGCATAGCCACAATACGTTCTACCCTAGGTTTTATGTATTGAACACAAGTAACTTTCTGGTTTCTTACTTTCTGATTTTTATTATGTTTTCAGTTAAATATTTACAAAACAAACAATACCATTCCCGATGACTTAAAAGAAATGCTAAATGAAGAGTCATTTAAAAAAGCGAGATTATATGGAATTGATAAATCACAGTTCAAGATAGTGAAGGAGTTCTACAGCATAAGTTTGACGACAATATTACTTTATCACAAATGGGTTTCTGTAGCGTGGATTAAGTCAGAAGAAATAGCAGCAGTTTTTAACATATCATCCTCACAGGAGATCCTTATCAGTTGTGTGTTCATGACTTTTGTGACACTGTTCAACATGGTTGTGAATATGCCATTCACCATCTACGGCACATTTGTGCTTGAAGAGAAGCACGGGTTCAACAAGCAAACAATAGGATTCTTTATCAAGGATCAACTAAAGTCATTAGCTTTAAATCTAGTCATAACTGTGCCAATAGTTTCTATTGCAATTTATATCATAATGCTAGGTGGCAATATGTTTGTTGTTTGGTTGTGGCTGTTCACAACTGTAGCAACACTTCTGTTATTAACTATATACCCATCAGTTATTGCACCATTGTTTGATAAATTTGTTCCACTCCCAGAAGGATCACTACGAAAAGGTATAGAGAATTTGGCATCTAAGCTCAACTTCTCACTCTCTCAAATATACATTGTAGAAGGTTCTAAGAGGTCAGCTCACAGCAATGCATATTTCAGTGGTTTATTTGGTGCGAAAAGAATTGTACTGTTTGATACATTACTTGAAAAATATGATGAAGCTAAGAAAGTCACCACTGGATGCACAGAGAGTGAAATATTGGGTGTTTTGGCTCATGAATTAGGCCACTGGAAGTGCAGCCACATTTATAAGTCAATTGCATTAACAGAAGTTAATTTGCTGCTCCTATTCTCGGCTTTTGGGTTTCTTTTTAAGTACCCATTATTGTATACTACATTAGGTTTCCCATCAGGACAGGAACCAGTTCTCATTGGTTTAATAGTAGTTTTACAGTTGATTCTTGCTCCATACAACTCCTTACTATCTTTCTTTGCAACTGCATTGTCTAGGAAATTTGAATTTGAAGCTGATAACTTCGCTGTTGCCTTAGACTATCCCCAGGAGTTGAGATCAGCTCTTATTAAGCTTGGAAAAGATAATTTGGACTACCCAATTTATGATAAATTATATTCTGCTTGGTATCATTCACATCCAACTCTCTTGCATAGAATTGAAAATATTAAGAATCAGATTTCAAATGAGAAAAGAGACTAACATTATAACATTTTAAACATGTTTATTTTAAGTTTCTGTACCAATAAAAACACTGTGTTATATTGATAGTTCATGCAGATTAAAGTGTGTGTTTTGCAAATTGCAATACAAATATTTGTTTTTAAACACTTACATGTTTTATAACTTCTAGCATTTATCATAAATTATCCAATAGAAGCAAAGCTTGGGAAACCAGAAGCCGCAACAAATCTATTAATGAACTTAGATGCTACACAACCTTCCTGCTAACTGAGCTCATCAATGTATGTATGTATTGATTTAACCATCTCCATAAAAGAAAAAGTTTTTATGTGAATATCAGATATTCAAAAAATTTTGCTGGGCTTTATGAAGGGGATATTAAATCCATGCATTTATTTTAAAATGAAAATAATTTAAAGGCAGTAAACCCATGTCAATAATATTAAAAAAAAATATCTTGTATTTTATACAGTTTAGTTTATTATTTTATGATTTGTACTCGTGAGAGTTTAGTTATTGAACCATAGTGACTAAACTCTAGTATTCTGTCTTGAATACAGCATAAGGGAGCTAGTTTATTTTTATACAGATAATGTAAATATTTTGAATTGTCTATTTCAGCATTTTTACAGTATATAATTTTGTTATTTCTGAACCATACCAAAATACCAATGTATAAGTTACCTTTTTTGTAATTAAACATCTAAGTGGATGAAGCGGATAACTAACATTTTACAACATTCCTGTTAATGCTAAATTTTTCCCATAAAATTTTTAAAAATCTTGTAATTTTGCAATTTTATTGTCTAGCTTGTCTATCTAGCTACACATCAGATCCACATTATTTTTATTTCAAACCATTTTTCTGGTCCTAAAGTCTGACAGTTTTTAAAAATGTAAGCTACCTGCTTCTTTCACTTATGTTTTCAATTATTAATTGAGAAAAAATAACCAAGTAGTTGTTATGGTCAATAAAATATGGCATTTATTTGAAACTATGGTCTTTTATTTCAAACCAATTTCTGTTCCTTACAACAAATTACTGACAAGATATTTGCAAAGAGTAACATGGGTACCAGATTGTCCATCTAATTTTTATATACTTTAGAGTGTGCTAGTATTCTTAACCCTGTGAAAGCAGCAGTGCTGAATACGAAAAAATATTTTGTCATTTGTTTTGGGGCAAGAGACCCAGCAAAATGAGCTTCCTCGTGCAGATAAAAAAAATCTTTTTTTTTTGCTTTTGATGCTGCTTTCACAGTTAACTCTTTATGAGGAACACATACACACCTTGAACTATTATTACTTTTTTATAATGATATTTAAGGGGCAAGCGAGCAGACGGGTTACCTGGTGGAAAGCAACTATCGACACCCGAGACATACGAAGAGTCGCAAGTGCGTTGCCGACCTTTTATGAGAAAATAGGTATAGAGAAGTCGGGCCACCGGCAAACTCACTCACTGAACAAAACGCAGCACAACGTCGATTCACGGCAGTGAATTCTGTGAGGTCGTGGTATCACTCCAGTCGAGCCGACCCATTCGTGTCTTTTACTTGTGGGATATGTGCGTGGTAGTCACAAAGGAAGATCTTCCGACCGAGAGAGGTGTTATACTCGGTCAGGTCGAAGCCCACCATGGGTACCGCCACATACTTTTGTTATTAGTAGAAAACATAGTACATTGTAGCCATGTATTAATTATCATTTTCTTTTTAGCGTTAATAAAAAAATATATAGGTGACAGAAGCCCAACTCGAACGGATGGTAGTCCTAGTAAGTAGTAACACATTGAATTGTATAAGAGAATTATGTTAGAGCCTTGAATGAACAAAATTATACTATGACGTATCCACTCCTGGAAAAAAAATCCGCCAAAAAATATAATTATATAAAAATCCATGCGATTAAAATTCCCTGTGCCTTAAGAGTAGTCTAGACCCTTGACTGTCTGATTTGTATGTGTGGTGAGTCGGTGACTGGTATATAGCATAAAAAGTTGTGGGATAAGCAAGGTCAAAGGACAAAGGCCATGTTTGGCCTATTGTTTATGGAAGTTCAAAAATAATTTAAACTGGTAACACCGCATCCTACTTCCATTTTCTGTCAGAAAAAATTGATTGACGTTTTTAGTTTTTGGGGTGAAGGTTCTCAAATGACGATTTTAATTTTTCTGTGTTGATTATTTATAAATTAAACTATTTTATTTGTTTAAAATTAGTTTTTGCTGAATGTGTATATTTGGAAGCTAACAAGTATGCCTTTGGCAAACGCCGTCGACCCATGGCGAATGCAAAATGTTGGAGATGTCACGGTATGTTTGTAAAATTTTATGTTTGTTTTCCTGGATATTACTCATCTTTACATTACCACGTAATGATTAAACAGATCTGGTTTCTTTGCGTTACATTGGAATACGTATTTAATTCTGTGCTAAATAATCTGGCGAACATAGTTGTATATCTAAACAATGGTCGATTAACTTTTAATTGTTATACCGACCGTAAAATATTAGGTATTTGTGACCACTCACTGCTACATTTATTTCACAATAGATGTCTTATTTTTATAGCTATTTATGCTGTTTCTTTGGTAGAGTATTAATTCTTCGTTATTTACAGCGTGGTGCGGGAATACAGGCTACAAACAGTCTTCCAATGGTAGTTGAAAATTTAGCAGAATCTAGGCAGACCTCTACAACAGAGAGCCTAGAATCATGCACATCAAATGACAGCTTTGAGAGGGAGGTTGAACTCCAGGAAGTTGTTAAAGAGGGCCATGAAAAAGCAGACCCATCCCAATTTGAACTACTCAAGGTACTAGGGGAAGGGTCTTTTGGAAAAGTATTCCTGGTCCGCAAAGTAAGTGGATTAGATGCCGGAACACTCTATGCAATGAAGGTATGTGATAACTGTTTTGCTGTGTTTCTTTCATTGAGTGAGTTCCCTAATCCCTATCCGTATTCCCAATTCCAATTCCCTCATAAAGTCCGGCAACGCACTTGCGACTGCGATCTGATGCTTTCCATCAGGTAACCCGTCTGCTCTCTTGCCCTCTAAATATCGAATAACTATGTATGCCAAGAGTGTGCTTATATAGATTCCAATAGAATTAATTTCAATATAAAATGTAAATTCAGTTCTTAAACTGTATAAACATTAAGCTACATTTTAATTTCAGGTACTTAAAAAAGCTACATTAAAAGTGAGAGACCGAGAACGTACGAAAATGGAGAGGAATATTTTGGTTGAAATGGGTCATCCATTTATTGTTAAATTACATTATGCATTTCAAACAGCTGGAAAACTGTATTTAATATTGGACTTTCTACGTGGCGGTGACTTGTTTTCACGTTTGAGTAAAGAGGTTATAAATTTTCTACAGTTCATTCATATTCAGAAGGCAGTGCACACAATGATCAATGCATAAAATTTATGTTAACTAAAGTAATTGTAATGGTCATATGTATATGTCATGATTTGTCACTTTTTGAATTTTTTAAAATATAATTTAAAAAAAAAATTTGATTAGTATGTATAAGTTATGATAGTTTTTTAAAACACTGTTTCCAAAATATTGTCAATGAATTATTTTGTTTAAAAAATACTATATTTCTTGCAATCTCAAACTAAAAACACTATTTCCATTTGAATTTCTAACACCACATTATAGTTCTATCTATATATATCTAGTTAAAAAATCTAGCAAATTGCACCAAAATGTGGAAATAGCCAAAAAGTAACTCACATGGTGTTACAACTTTAAAATCATTGATACCTTAACACAATGCAGTTTGTAGCAAGTATGCAATTTATTATGTTCACAGAGTTATTTTGATTCAGAAAACTGTTTCGTTTTATAGGTAATGTTCACCGAGGAAGATGTGAAGTTTTATTTAGCAGAATTAGCATTAGCATTAGAGCATGTGCACAAATTGGGAATCATATACAGGGATTTAAAGCCGGAGAATATATTGTTAGATGCCGATGGTCATATAGCACTCACAGACTTTGGACTGTCCAAGCTTCCACCCAGTAGTGATAAAGCTTATAGTTTTTGTGGCACAGTGGAGTATATGGCACCAGAAGTAGTTAACAGGAAAGGTCACACAATGGCTGCTGATTGGTGGTCATTTGGAGTTCTGATGGCAAGTTTTTTTTAAATTAACAATCACTACAAAAATTTGTTTCACTTTAAAATATTATCAATGATTCAAAAACATGTATATAAATTTAAGATTTTTTTGATAATATTATTTGGATTTTGTTTCAGTTTGAGATGCTAACAGGCAATCTTCCATTTCATGGTTCAACTAGACATGAGACCATGACTCAAATATTAAAGGCCAAGCTTGGTATGCCCTCTAATTTAAGTGAAGAAGCCCAATCATTGCTGCGCGCACTCTTTAAAAGAAATCCACAGAATAGGTATAATAGTTTCTAAGGGCCTATTTCACTGCTTACTAATCTATCTATCCACAACTTTATTTTAAGAGATGTTGTATGGAGAATCTGTCATAAAAGTTGTGGACAGCCTAACATAAACTTTATTAATAAGCGGTGAAACAAGCCCTAAGTATTAACATTAGTCACAAATTCTAAATGTCACATCGTCCTTATTGATAACTTCTTTACTTTGATGCCTTTATATCATTATAACAATAATCCTGATAACACTTATCTTTTAGACTGGGGGCAGGCCCTAATGGTATTGAAGATATAAAGAACCATGAATTCTTCAGCAGTATAGAATGGGATGCTTTACTTAAAAAAGAGGTATGTTATTAGCTGTTGAAGTTGTTAATTTAAAAACAGAATTCTCCATGAAAAAATTGTTTGTAAATACAAATAAATATAAAAAAATACAAATTGTGGGCGTGTTTTTATACTTTTTTTTTCGGCTCTACACACTAAAAAATACTTTCAGAGACGAAAAGCATGTAGATTTTTTTTTATCGCAGTACGTACCGCATTGTAAATTCGTTTAAAGAAGTAATATTGTAGGAATAGCATTGTTAAAGTGGCAGCACTGAAAGACTTTTAAGACTGTATGAGTAAATTCGTATCAAAATAGAACGGACGGAGAAAAATTTGTCTCACACAATATTATATGTAAATTTGAAATTTAAACTAAGGAACCAGAATGCCGCGTCCTACTTTTAACAAACGTGAACGTTGGTAGAGTTGGTTCGTGGTCGAGCCTCAAAACGGTATGTTTAAGGCGCGTTACAAACCTAAACCACCAATGCCGCCGACGTTTGTCGGCAAAATTTTGTTGGTGGGCTAAATCGGCAGTTTCACATAATTGTATGGCAAAAAACTATGTCGACGACATTTCAGCGGCTCAAAATCAGCAACTTATTTGGCAGCAAGTGTGGTGTGACTTAGGTGTGTAAGCGCTTAATGATTTAAAACCAGTAGCACCACTTCTTAACAAGCGTCGGATAGGCTATCCTCAACTTATTTGACAGATTTTTTATACGTCCGATAACAGACACTTAACAGGAAGCGGTGAAACAGGCCCTAAGCGCTCCACACACCTAAGTCGGCAGAACAAGCCGGCCTCTGGAAAGAAGCATGTCAGCTACACGCGCCCGCGTTTTGCCAAATGAGTTACTGATAGGGTTGCCGACAAATCGCTGACATAGTTTGCCAACATGAATAAGTGAAGCCGCTGACTTAGGCCGGCGACAAAAAGTTCCGACATGTGTCGGCGGCGACGGCGTCTTACACACACCAGCCCAGAAGCCCTTATTGTGGTATGTTGTACAGATAGTTCCACCGTTTCGTCCGGCGGTGTCCCGTGCGGACGACGCGTTTTACTTCGACTCGGAGTTCACTTGCCGCACGCCGCGTGATTCGCCCGGCGTACCCGCCTCCGCCAATGCGCATGAGTTGTTCAGGTGGGTTACACTTTACCAGATTTATATATGTGATATGTTGTTGGACCAATTTAGTAATAATAATTGGCCCTCGTCCCATCTCTTCGAAGGTGAGTTTAAATTGACTTTAGTAAAGATTTAGCCTGGCCGCATATTATCCGAATTTCTAATGAGAACAATTTGGATACCTGCGGTAGTTAAATATTTTTCTTTGTTTGTGTATTTGCAACACTTATGGTCTGTTTCGCCGTTAGTCTATCCACAACTTTATTTGACAGATCTTGTGTGGAGAACCTGTCAATGTAAGTTGTGAATAACCTAACAGAAACATTATCAGTACACAGTGAAATAGGCCCTTAATTAAATATTAATATTTAAATAAGAACATTTAGTCTTCATGTGTAAAGTGAAGTAGACATCTATAATGATTAATCAATGTATTGTATAAATTCTACCTGCTGACTCAAGTCCTTTTTTTCTCCTCTAGTATTCAAGTTACTGTTTAAAATAAAATATTGTTTCATTTATATTTCAGAGGTTTTAGTTTTGTTGCGCCGTGTCTTCTTAACGATGAGGGAGACAAAACTCTCACCAGCCAAACCCAAAATCATACGGCCCAACCGAAAACATCTACAGAGGACTTCTGGGCCGGCTTTGTTAACAGAAACAATTTCTTTGACGAATACAGGTAAGTTTTTACATCGCTGTGTAAATATATAAATCTCAAAGGAAACTGACTGGTCGGATGAGGCTTATAGCAAAGAAATTCCGGTAAAATGCAGGAAAACAGGGAAAATAATTTTGCACATACAGCGCCATCTCTGATACCTGACATGCACTACAACGGCGCTTGATAGCTACTCATTGTACTCTGCTCAATTAATTTCTCATATTAGAGTTTAAAACGTTTATTACGGGTTCTGTTAAGAGGTCACTAGGTGTGATAGCATTTAATTTTGTTATAGAAATAAAAATTCTTATCTTTATGCGAACGAAGTCGCGGGCAACATCTAGTATTTTATACATATATTTTGTAATTTATTGTTTCAGATTGATGGGTGAATTGGGAACAGGTTCATTCTCTGTAGTTCGACTCTGCGAACACAAAGCCTCAAAGACTCAGTATGCAGTCAAGATTATGGACAAACTGCAGTATGATCCGCGGGAAGAAATTGAGATTCTGCTGAGGTAACATAACATTATTATGTATTTATCGTAGATTAAAAAAACACATAGAGCACAGGTATGGTTCGGATGGATAACGTACATATCACGCCAAGTAATTACATACATATTATGTATAGTAAGATTTTGACATTAGCTCATGCATATTTTAATCTGTCAAATTATTTTTATTTATTTATATATATGGCGCTTGGCTATAACCATGGCCAGTGTCAAGTAAAGGCGGGAAATCAATTTTCTTG
>JAOTAV010001014.1:0-10082 GCA_026546445.1 Cyclargus thomasi | reverse complement strand
AAATTGATTTCCCGCCTTTACTTGACACTGGCCATGGTTATAGCCAAGCGCCATATAAATAAATAAATAAATAATAAGTTTAGTGTCGTCATTAACTCTATATGTATAGAGAGTACAATTGCCTACATATCTACGGAATTCAATCAAAGTTTACATCTTTGTTGTGTCGCACGGCCGTGGCATCGCCAAGTCGAGCGCGTAGCAAACAATGCCATACCATCTTTTTCAGAAACCATTTCGCCGTATTTTCAGCCCCCCATTTGAGAACCTCCGAATACCAAGAATCTGAAATTTTCGCCGTCAAGTAAGGTCATAACACATACTTGAAATCCAAAATTTAAGGTCTGTAGGTCATTTAGTTCTAAAGTTAGCAAAGTATCGCATTGTCGACATTTACTCATGATCGTCAAAATAAAACTACTACTTCCCAAGAATTCAGAGACCTAAAATTTGAAACAGTACTAACTAGCTCAGCTACAGGATTTAACGGTCACATAGAAGGAAAACTATTAAAAAGTAGGATAATCGATTTTTTTTAATTTAAATATAACCATGACTATTTTGACGACTGCTGTGATTTTTTTAGTTTTGTACATCTTGAGATAGGAAGTAGGTCAAGTAATGGATCCCTTTGAAAACCGGTTTCGTATCATTGAAAAAAATACAAACATCTGTATTAACAAAAACTGTGCTAAAAATACCCTTTCTACAAAAAGAAGTGAAAAAAAATGTTTATTATTATAATAAATGTTATACGACTAACCTTTTTCTTACCCACCAACGAATTAAGTTTGGTAAAAGGTCAGTCATATAACATTAACTATGATAAAAAACAAATGGCAGTTAGGATCTATTGCCTTGACACGCCTTTGTCTAGATTTCATTACTAGAGACAAACTCAATCGGGACTTGGCCTTTTTTTAAACAGAATGTTTTTGTTGGCATATAATTGACATGAATGAAAGTACGTAATTATGTCGATAATTCGCATTATGCTAAATTAATGCAGTGTCTTCACAGCTCAGCGGACATCTATTATTATTTGATAAACATCAACAATGAAAATTTAAATAATAATTCGCCCGATTCGCCTACAATTTTAATACAATAAGTATATTGGATTCAACGCGTACAACCCTGTAATGGAAATTCGCTTCGAGAGAAACATATTATTATGATAATTATTATTGATATTCGCTTATTAAAACGAATCGTAACATATTGAGCCGGCCGGTGTATTGTAACACTAAAATATAAAATCACATTAAACGCAAAAACTGGAGTTAAATGGAAATATAATATGTGTAATTAAAACATAAATTGAAAACGGACACAAAGGGGAAGTGTATAATTATATGCCAGTGGTAGGTACGACAGTGGAACCGCAGCTAGATAGCTATTTAATGGGACCTTACAAACACGACCACTCACCACCAAGTGCCTAATTTAGATCAACTTTGACCACATTTATTTGCCCACTAACTCACAGGTGCAGCAAATGTACCAAGTTTCTCATTGCATAAATGAAGAACTACTACTATTCATTATATTTTCCAGCTTACTTGGTCGAAGAAACTAACGAAAAGTACTTTAGAAATTACCTAGTAGACTGGTACCTAGTTCTAATGTGCAGTTCAAAAAAAGGTTTTACTAAATAACGAGTTTTTATAGATTAAGTACAGCACAAAGTATGAACCTGATCGATTATCATTTACATAGACGTAACAACAAATAACGTCATAAGATAATAATATTAGCATCAGATTTCTTCGTAATTCTTTTATTCACTGAACACGCATAACATCACATTTAAAAAGACGTTTGGAATTATTTTAGCTACAAACAAAATCACCCAGAGGAATGTCCCTCTCGCCTCCGCCGCAGTACCGTCATTAGAGAGTAGGAGAAGTGCTTAATAAAACGTCGTGAAGATAAGGGACATGGATATCATGCAATACAGAAGAGCTGCAAAGGCTTGTCCAATGAGACGACATAATAAAAAACAAAAGACTTTCAGGACATAGAACATATTCCATTAGTAAGAAATTAATTCTTAATTATATCTTTCTCGTGTCATTGCGATAAATATTTTATAAATAAAAAAAACAATTGTGAATGGAAAACATCCGGGAATAATAATCGTGTGCCGCGACAGAATACGTAAGTGCTTAAACCTAATAATATCATGTTTTTTTTTCTCAAAACCATTTTATCCAAAATGTTTTAGTGTGAAACAGCGCTATGCTGTTTCACGCTAAAACTTTTTGTTGTTTTGAGTTGCTGTCATCTCGTCGAGTAAGTGAGTTTGCCGGAGGCCCAACTACCTTGTTCCCAAGGATTTTTTAAAATTATTCTTAAGGAAAAACGGATGGATGCTTACTTCAAATTGTATACGTGTAATCAGTGATGAAAATTTCAGAAATAATATTAGAATGTTGATATTAACTACAAAACCTTTTCATGTCGACATTAAGCCACATCTAGCAAAGTTATATCCTGGCTAAGAAAAGTTCACGTCATTTGTCGTGGCTACCACTTCGCAGCTCGCAATTATTTTCTTTGTGGCCCTTTTAACTGAGTTATCAATGAAAGATTAAAAACATTCGTAATGATACTCTAAGGCAATAAGTATTATGGTACCTATTCATTAAAGCGATTTAAATTAACTTACTTAGTTAATTATTTTAAATAAAAACTATATAAAAATGTATATAGCCATACATAAATTAACACTTAAAACAAATTATTACACGTATCCATCCATCTAAATATAACAAACATTGTGGATTTTAAATTAATTGGAAAATAAATGTAAATACCGTGAGCGAATACTTAATATACAGTTAAGCTTAATTTAAAATTGATTGTGACCAAACCATTGAAACGCCTTTGTACCGCAGTCTTTTACATTTAGCAATTGTTCAAATACTTTACGAGTTCGGTACGGAACCACGTATACATCACGCGAGCGAAACTCTTACAGCTGATCGTACTGGGAGGAGATATATCGATACTATTAATTTTGTTATCGATATTTTTAAAATGTTAGAAACACGATTATATAATAAAGTATTTCCGTACACAATCTTCATTATTTTAATGCCGGTATCAGCTTACATGATTTGTCTAAATTAAAATTTTTGACTGGTACCGACTTCAAAATTATGAAGATTGTGTACGGAAACAGGCTGATACCTCAGCAAATTGTGAAACAGGCATATATTATTTAATACTTTTTAGTTTCTTCTTTATTATTTTTGTTTCTTCCTTTGGAAGTCGGTTTTAATTTTTTGTTAATTATAAAACTTTACATTAAAAGCACTTAAGGAAAAATACAATCTTCCAGGCAACCATCTAAGAACTAGTACAATGAAATACGATAACACGAGTGGATGCTTAGCGTGCATAACACGCAGTGCACAGTGCGATCCTAGAGACACCAGAACTTGTCATATTGCTTAAATTTATAAAATTTGCCGTATATCGTATCTACTGTATCGACTATCGACACAGGACAAACATCCCTATATCGCTCCGGAGATGTATATGTTAAGCAGGTAGCACTGAATTAGTAAAATGTAATCCTTCGGAAGAATAGATGCGGATTCCGTACTGCTGCCGGCTGTAATAATGGAATACGCCACGCTGGATTATTTTAAATAATATCGCGTCAAAGGAAATGCTAAGAGTTCTTTTTTTCCGATACTTTAACTCGTAATTCTTTGTGCTCAGAGGGATTCGGGGAAAAACGATAATGACTATGCCGATATTAGTCTTTACTCGTCATACTTTTTATTTGGATGTACCTTTACTAATTAAAACAGACCGGCTATGAACTTCTACACGAGCTTCAAAAAACATCGCGTAGCACCAGTCGTAGTCGTCTACGACGCGTAGACGAGCTACATTGCTTTAGCGAGTCGCTGATATCGAAGCTATTATGGAAAGGTAAAAGTATTTCACTAGCCAATCACTAATATGCCGTTTAAGTCACTATGACCTATGTTAATTCTTTATTGACAACTAGTGGGTGTGCGCAACTTCGTGGCGCAAAAATTTCTATATCATGCGGGAACTGTACACTTTTCCGGCATAAAAAGTATCCTATATGTTGCCCAGATCTTATAGCTATCAAACAAAAAAAGATTTACTCAAATCCGTCCAGTACTTCCTGAGATTAGCGCGTTCAAACAGACAGACAATTTTGTTTTTGTCGATATGTATTCTATTACTGTTCCTTAGGGGAAATTAATTATGTGGGGGTGCCACATTGATTATTTTGTAATAATATAAAATATACAGACACTCCAATTCTACTGTTTTATGATATGTCTAGAATAGATATAGATTATTATATGTATAGATTCTAATGTAGTCAAAATCAGGTATGTCGGCGGCGTGTATTAAACGGCGTATAATTGGCACAAGAATGGCCTTTTATTAAACCCAGTAATTTCAGGCAACATTACGACCAAGAGGCTAGGATATAACACTACTATAGCGAACAAAGGTGCGGACTGCGGCGCCCGCAGTATTTTATAATGGAGTATGGAGCAACATCGTAAATTAGTATGCGCCTACTAAGGTGGCTAACGGCCGTCATATATTATGTAGAGGGTGATTTTCATTTAAATTACCGGAGCAGTGCCCTGTCCTGGACCACAGTAGAGTTACCGTATAGTGTTAGTGTTAAGGTGCTACACACAACCTCAATAATATTTTGTGCTATTCCAAAAACTACAGAAGCTGTCGAAGGTTTCAGTCCGTATTTCTTTTTCTACTTTCTTTCCCACAAAGTACAGCAGAGCAGATGATAATAAAAGTTAATTAAAACTGAGAAAAAGCCTTAAACATATAATTTTACTCTGAAATAGTGTTGCTAACCAAACAATCGTTACACAATCTGTATTCTCTGTAACGTATTAAGGATGAAAAGTTAGTCGGTGATATAAAATAGGCTGGGCGAAGTACGCCTACCCCGTAAGAGCGCAGCTTCACTTGAGCAAACAACATATTTTATCCCGTTTGACTCCACTCCGTGGTGGGTAGTTTGAACATAAATAATGTTGCGCTTTTCGTTATCCCACGGCGCGGCGCGGTGTTGCCGACGGTGAAATTTCGGATATATTTACGACATATTATTAACGGGCAACATTTCCTCTGCATCTGCGCGCGTAATTTTATAAGCACTCTGCTCCTTTAGTGCCTGACATTAACGTTTTAATATTTTTACGCTTTGAGTAGGGTTGTTTTGTATGTCTGCTCTAATAATATATTTTTTAAGGGCACTCTGAAAGAAAAATATTAAATAAACATTGTTGCTATCTGGAGCGTTTTTCGAATAGATAAAATCGTTAATTAAATTACTACTAAAGCATAAATCTTGCTATAGTCATGTTGTGATTTTTTTGTCATAAATCAACAATTTCCTTTTGAGCCCCTACAGCATTGGTTGCAGGGCTGGGGGTAATTTCCCCTGAGGGAGTAAAACTTGGATTTCGGAGGAGTAACAGTGAGCTGGGTTTTGGGTTTTGACTTGAATTTATTTGAGAATAAAGCCACCGTTTGTTTTTTGTTTCGGAGGTGGAGTAAAATAAGCGGCCTTACTTAGGCCATAACCAGTAGGTCAGTTAACCTTAAGTTAAGAACTGCCCCTCTAAAATGCTCGCTTAGCAATAATGCTAACAACAATTCCTTTTGTCATTCTTCTAGCAAATAACTACTAATTTTGCTAAACATTAATTTCAGAATCATTTCAAATTGATTTTGCCTGACTATTCAGGATCTAAAATAATTGCAGAGCAATTCCTTTGCAATATTGCTATTACGGCCTTTTAAGGCCTTTTGCTCTACAACATTGGTCATATAGACACAAAGTACCTCAATACCTTTATTTATTTACTGGAAGTTCCAGCGGTAATCCGCACATAACGAACGACAAACGTTATGAATTGTGTATTGTAATATTGTGCCCGGCCCCGATAAATTGTTTCATGGCTGTCAGTCGCTGGTAAATCCCGTTCCGGCTGGACATACATTTATCAAACTTGCAGCGTGATGGACATAGAAAATCTCCACGAACATTTGACCGTCATGACGCGGGAGGGTCAGCGCTTTTGAATGTTACTCTATATAAAAAAAAACTTTTTATTTTTTGTAAATGTTTGTTGGCATTAACTGCCGAAAAAGCCGTTCTATATGAATTACATGGTTTTGAAATTCTAAAATTGCAAAAATACGAATAATCTTATAAGCCTTCCTTGAGAACATTATATTTTTTTTTTCAAAACCAACATTAGCCTATGTTACTCTTTCAATTAAGTCTATGCCAATAATAAAGTCGATTGGTTGCTTCTTTATGGCGTGAGGAAAGGCCAAACAAACGAGTGTTTTAGCTAATAATAATAACATATTCGTTACTTCCTGATTACCCACCAAGCACAGTAAATGGCCACGTTGACATACCTATATACTTACGTAGCTACATCGTGTCTTCCATGATGACATTATCACGGTGTAATATAGACCACCCATTATGGGATAATATTGTTAGCAAATACAAATACCGCCAGCATAGAGGCGCGTTCACAAGCTCATTACAGATACACTATTTGTAAGTTGTATAACACTCTACTAGGCAAAGGCTAAGGATTCCATTTGTCACAATAATTACAAAAAGATTTTTTTCTATTTAGATTTTTTTAATTTTGAAAATGTGCCAGATTTAACATGATCCGTCATTCATTTGATTCAAAATGTAATTCGGTGGTTGTCTAAACTTTCATTAATTCACAATCTAGATTTTAACATGTTATCCCTTTAACTATACTGCTTTCGCCCAATGTATTGTTATTAACCCTCTGTCAAAAAAAATTTGATTCTGTACAAGAAACTTTGTTATCAATCATGGATTCTGTATTACATTTTTTGCCAAAGGATTTATGACTTCTACCGCTCCGGTTGGCCAAAAGCACTATAGATAGAAAAAATACCTAAATGATAATTTTATACCGGGCAAACACGCCCCCTACGTAAACACAAAAAAAGAATAATGGATAATGAACACGCCCTAAGCCTGTTAAGTTTTATAGACAGTAAAACCTACGCCAATATCAGTCAATCTGTCCGCACGGCGCCTATCGCCTTGGAAAAACAAACAAAAAAATGTTCATCGATAAAGCCAATATTGAAGTAATCCTAAGTTTATTGGATTGCTTGAGAATTATTGTCTACGAACGGCTAACCCCGGTTCAGTCCGCTGGTAAACTTTTGCGGTAATTGTGATCACGACAGGAATGGTAGAATCTGTTTCTGCTCTGTATCCTGAATGTCTCTAATTATTAATTGATGCTTTAATAATAACTACTCGCTTTTACCTGCAACTTCGCTAGCATGGAATTCGAAAATCGCTGAAATATTTTGAAATTATGATTGACAAACAACTTTTTGTCATTTATAATATTAGAGTATATAAAGTTTTGACATAAGCCCGCGATACACTTATTTTTTCATCGAAATTTAATCATCGTTAAATTAACTTAAGCGACGAAATCATGTTTTAGTTTTACTATTTAAATAAAACAAAAACGCCTAAAACGTATTTTACTTATTTGAGTATCGGCAATCTCGATTAAAAGTTTTGATCATTTAATAATACATTAAATTATTAACAAACATTTAAAAAATTATATAAAATAATAAGGCCGGAATGAACAATCTCATCGAACTGTGAATCCTAGTAACAAAATATGAGGATCATTTATTTAATCAACGGCCATAATATTTAACAATCTCGAGATAGCTAAGATCCAATTTATTTCACGTTTAAAGCAAATATAATTTACATAGCGTCTTATATTAAATTTCACCCACGCCGAATGGAAAGTTCGCGCGATCTCGAGTAGCCGGGATCTGTTAGGATCCAATCTGCCGTGATATTGGAACCAATATTTGTTTCTTAGATTGGTTTATTTAAATGTCATCGAGCGTTTACGAGTCGATTAACGGTTTTTATCGAGAAATCTTTGTTACCGGGATCGTTTCCTCGCGATCCCCCCGCGCAGGTACCAATGCGGCGTGAAAATATTTCGAGAGCGTTCGATGTTGTTTTTGCGTGCTAGAGCTCTCTACGAGCTATTTATTGGTTCGGGCTGAATTTTATTGATAGACTATAAAGCGGAATTGAAGTTTATGTACATTCGTGAATTGAAAAATTTCTGTTTGTGTTCGTAGTCACAGTGGGAACTCGGAGCGGGCGGCGGTCGCAATATTCCGATACTTTTAAATATTGCATCGAGAGCTATGATCTATCGCAACGTTCGACAAACACTTTTTGGCTTAATATTAAAACCGTATCGAGGTTACGAGTCATTATTACTTTTCAATTTTTATGGCTTTTAAAACTTTAATGAGGCGCCCGGGTGGTGACATTTCAATATATATAAAGTCGTAGCGACGTCGTTACGTTCGCGTTAGAAGAGAAACGTACTAAAAGCTAATCTATTCGATCCGCGGCGGCTCGTCTTTAAATATAAATTACATCTCGAGTCTGAGACCATCAAAGGGATTGAAGTGCCAGTGAAATATAGAGCTCCAATCTGACGCGAAACCGGGGTATGTGTTTGACAAACAATTTATATAATAACACTTTGATCTGCGATCTGTCGTACACCTCTCGTGACGCGAAAGGATAATTTTGATCTTAATGCGAAGGTAATAAAGTCCACCGGTTCACCTGATCCGGCGCCGACCGTACCTGTATCGCGATCCTGTAATTGTGATAAGTCTTAATTGAATATTCATTACGACGACGGAATTCAATTATAGGACTCAATTATTAATTATTATATGCAAATTGATTTACGCCGCACAATGAGGTACTTAAGTTCTGAGAAGTGATCCGCGTTGTACTCGACGCGCGATGTCTAATAGAGATGTAATTGCCAATTGGACTATAATTTACTTTTTAATATTTAGCTAATAGAATATCAGCTCCCTGTGTTATATTCCTCTATGAAGTAAATCCCGGGTAGGAAATTAAATCAACAATTGACATGTACAAGTACAATAAAACAAGCTAAATGTCCAAGAACAGAAAACCCGACTGCAGAAACTATTGCCATTTAAAAAACAATGTTATGCATATTTCTAAAATGGCTTGTTAAATCCCTTCATTTTGATATCCTACTCAACCTAAATGATCGGAAAAATCTTTTTTGGAACCTCACAATAATTTTGACTTCAAAATCCGCCATTTTGATTTTTTCGTTTTTATGTAATGTACTCAGTGTCACTTGCGCTATCAATCTAACGATACCACATACATTAAAATGATACATACTCTTAAACAACATGGGTTATGTTGTCCTTCTGGCACAGTCGGATAATAGAAATAAATTCATACATACCGACTAATGGTGTGGCTTTAGGCTACATAATACAGCTCCGAAACAAAGACAAGGATAAACACTTTTAGTCTACACTAAAACAAAGGAAAATCAATAAGCACTTACCTCAAGACAATATCAACGATATCGAAGTTCAATTCCCCGATTCATTACTTTCTTCTTGAATACGAGGCAAGGAGATGCTAAAGTTTAATTGACTTTCGAGATTTTTAATTAGAAACTTAAGAAAAGATACACAGAAGGAACCGTAGACGCGGCTCACAAATGATATTACAATTCTCCCGAGACCTTTACGACTCACGACAAGTCCGACGCTAAAGCCGTGCAATATTACAGAGATTACAATTTCTTACGTGAAATACGACATTTTAGAAACATGCTAGTTTTAATCGTAGTAATTAGAACTAGATTAAGTACGACTGCATGGTACGACATTTCTTGTGTGACTTAAGTGACTGTAATAAAATCTTGTAGACTTGTAGAGGGTCTACGTCTCTACGCGATTACTTATGCTTAGGTCTACATACATATGGAATTTTCAGTACGGAAAATTCCGTTTGGGTTAGGTTAGGTTAGTATATTATAGGTTAGGTATAGTATATAGGGCCCTGCTGCGGAGAGCGCAGCGGGTCTTGGCGGTGAGGGTAATCAGGGGGTACCGTACGGTCTCCTGGG
>JAOTAV010001013.1:0-10085 GCA_026546445.1 Cyclargus thomasi | reverse complement strand
ACTTGGGTTACAGGTACCAGACAACGGAAATATATTTAATAATTTTATACTATCTAATATTTAAGATTTTTATTATATGATGATACACATATTTAAAAATTTCGTCCTGGCTTCGTATTATTAATTAATATGGTATTTAGATAAATCACCTTTTTATCCCAGACAATCAGCATATTTTTCTTTGATAAGATAAGTTTATTCGTTATCCAATGAAATATCTTAACCGATAATTTACTAAATAAATACCAAATCAAAACATTTACTATGTATAAAGTCCACCGACTTTAGTCTATTCCAGGGGACTAAACCTTTTATTTTTAAACCATTTCATAGAAATTCTGAGACATTTTTTGTCTTCGGGCAACTGCTCGTAATCGTAAACATAAGATCTGTATTTTTTCTGAAATTCTCAGTTTTAATGTTAGTTAAGGTATTAAAGATAATGTGTATATGATCAGATTTAAATTCAGATTGGTTTATTTATTACGGTTTAAAATCGGTGAGGCAGAAATTGTGGTACAAAAAAATTAATGAATGAACTCATTTTTACCAGGCGTACAGGCTTTTTATTCAAAATTAGTTGGTGCCCTCAACTTCGTTGCGCAAAAATTTCTATATCACGCGGGAACCTTACATTTTCCCGGGATCCCGGGAACCTAATAGCTAATAAACAAAAAAGAATTATTCAAATCCGTCCAGTAGTTCCTGAGATTAGCGCATATCAAACAGATAAACAGACAACTTTTTTTGTCGATATGTGTTCTATTACTGTTCCTTAGCATCCCCACATTGATTATTTTGTAAACATATTAAATGTACAGACACTCCAATTTTACTGTTTTATTATATGTATAGATAGTATAAAGATAAAACGTTTTAAAACTCATATACCGGGATAATTCAACCAAGGATGCAAAATTTTATGATGCACGACTCACAAGCTATTAAAATTAACAAAAATTTTTAAATTTTCTTAATATTTTATATCCGGGTCATAAAGACCCGCGGCGTCTCTTTGTAGGTGTAATTCTTGTCACTGGCGCCGGGTTAAGCAACTATAAAAACGTTTCGAATATTATATAAGTTCGCAATTTCTCAGAATTGAGTAATAAAATATTTTGCTTAGCGTCAAAATGTACCCAAAAAGATGAATAATTTGTATGAAAACCTCTTTAGTTTAGGCATTTACAACACGGTCAAAATTAACTTAATACTTGACCTTGACAAGGAAATGTAACAAAAATATAAAATGTCCAAAAACAGCAACACAAAACTAGCTAAAATAAAATTAATTGTATCGATAGTTTAGCTAGTTTTCTGTTGCTGTTTTTGGACATTTTGTTGTTTTTTTTCATTTCTTTATGAAGGTCAACTGTCTAGTTAATGTAACCGTGTTATACTTGCAGCAAATCATGTTATACTGTGTTTTTAGTGATAATACAAGGATGATGGTATTTACATTTATCGCCCAAATTATGTAGCTCCTATTGGCGTAACTACATTGTGGCAAGCCGGCAAAATGCCACGGGCCTCCAGCCGAAAGGGGCCACCGATCAGTCGATTATTTTTTACAATAATCGCTTGACGTGTTGGATTGACATAGTGGAAGGAAAACGAATTTGCCACGAGCTTCGAACGGTATAGTTACGCCACTGGTAGGTTTAACAAATTAATTAATTTCTTCGATAGTATTCCTTACATGGCACAAAGCTCTTTCACGAATACATATTCTGATAAATTGATATCCAATAAAGTTTCGATCGCTTTCGAAAATACGGTGGGATTGGAAACACATCAAATTTATGAAATTGAATCGAAGCACCCACAGATTTCCCGCCTTCGGGTGGATTCCCTTAAAGGTGAATACACATCAATCAGAACCAAACGCGTCGAAGGAAGCGAAATTTAGAATTCCGTATAGTAAATTATGAAATGTCATGGAACCTCGCACACTCGTGCGCGTAAGATAGAAAGATATAAAAAGATGTTTCCATGTTATGTTATATGTTAAAGTTTTAAAAATGTATATCTTAGTATCAGTGGCGTAACTATACAATTGGTTTCCTTTCACTACGTCAATCCAATACAAAAACACGCCAAGCGATTATTGTGAAAAATAATCGCTTGCTACTTGTCTAGGGGGCTGATCGGGGGCCCTTTCCGGCTGGGGGCCCGTTGCTGGCTTGCCACCTTGTTACGCCACAGTCTAGTATAGGTAGTAATAATAGTAAGTGAGCGTTATGTAACAATTTATTGTGAATGAGCGAGCGTACAGCCCACCAACAAATTGCCGTGCAGTTTGGCAGGCTACTTAAAATTGTTTAAGGATTATTTTAAATAACGTTCTTAGTTTTCTTCTTTAAACTCGCCCGCGCCTGATTCCTCCGAATCGTTCTGTCAAATCAAAAGAGGAAATTCTTTCGGCTCTGATAGTGTGTTCATCATAATATCGGACCCACACTCGCTAGAAACGTGATAAATGATTCTCGCGACAATTTTTGAACAAATTAAATTCAAATTAAAGTGAGTGGCAACAACTCATTCACCAAAAATGTGGTCACATATTGATCAAATGTTTTATTTTTGTTTTCTACCGTCTAATCTTATGATAATCATTAGTCTATGAGAGTCAGTTTTTGGCTACTAATGGTCACAGGTATAAAAATTTTTCACTGTCTTTTTAAGATGCAGCTGGGGGCTTAGCCAAGGTCTAAACGACCTCTGTGGCTCAGTTGGTAAGAGCTAGGCAGCTTAAGCCGGGGTCGCGGGTCCGAATCCCGCCAACGGAGCCAAAAGTTTTTCAATATTCCTGGGTCTTGGATGTGTATTAAATATGTGTATCATATAATAAAAATCTTAAATATGTTTATAGTATAAAAAGTATTAAATATATTTCCGTTGTCTGGTACCTGTAACACCTCCATCCACCTCCCTCGGGTACTTAGCACAGTGGCAGACTGACGTGGTGTGAAGCGTCAATAGATATTTTTATTATAATAAAAACGTTTTCGCTTCATTATAAGATTTGCTTGGCAAAATATATGGAAATGATATTAACGCGTTGGTTACGGCTTATGTAATTTCCAAACATTTTGTTTGGCGATTCGACAAAGAAGCGAAAACGTTCAGGTCTTGGCTAAGCCCCCTGGTCTGAGTCTGGAAAAGCGTGCGATCGATGAAACTCCCGTGAGAAAGAAATCTCCGTAACAACTTGCGTCGCGTAGAATCGTAAGATCGAAACAATTCAAATTTTAAATAGCTAACAAAAATGCCAGAACACAAACCTGAATTAGTATTGAAAATAGCTTGTCATCATTATACAGTAGGTATATGGGGTCGTTGACCGTCGGCAGGCTCTACAGATTATTTGCACTATATTTCACCGTTATCACGTATTTATGACCATTATGTAATTATCTTACATAACAAGTTTAGTGGCGGAGCTACCGAAAAGCAAGGCGGGGGGCACCGGGGTTCCCAAAGCTTATGGTCCCTCAATACGTGACTTACTCGCTGTCTTTAAATTAAAAATGTTATAAAGCTAATAATCATTTTTGTTTAAGATATTGTTACTGTACTTAGTGAAGTATATTTTTTCATTGAGTAGTAATTAAATTACAAAAGTTTAATTTGCACGGCCAGTATGTCAAATTACTTAATGCGTCACTAATCAGGCAGGAGCGCTCATATAAACTTAGTTTACTTAGTACACCGAGGAAAAAGAGAGTTAGGATAACGACAGAATACATATTATCACAAGTATTTAGTACAAGCCTTGGGGCCCTCGGAGCTAGCTGCGCCACTGACGTTGTCCCAAACATGTTGCATGGGCCGACTTTATTATTTTTTAAAATATTCTGCCTTGCGTAAGAGAACTTTCTAGTGAGTCACTTTTGTCCTTTAATAGATGTAATCGTGGTGACTTTATGGCTGATTTTTATCGCGGTAGATCGTTACCGGCTGAGGCCTAGAACAGGCAAGTTAGGATTACATAACGCCAATTTAAATACTACATGTTGTCCCCTTTTCCAAAACCAAGCTTTAAGAGACATAGGACCTGTTTCACCGCATACTGTTAAGGTTCTGTTAGGCTATTAACAACTGTGTTCCCAGACGAAATCTGTCAAATAAATTAAATAGACCATCTGTACGCGGCAGCGGTCCTTCATATATACTTTTTAATTGTTTAACTAAATTGAAGTTTAGATTCCTAAATTTAAGCCAGTGTACTCAAGAGTCAAGAGACGTCTTGCCGTTGGTGAGACAATGTTTATAATGGCATAATGTTTATAATGGCATCCCAACATAGTCTAATAATAATATGTAAATACATTACTTTATATTGCCGATCAAATCAACGGTATCCTTTAAATAATTTGAGAGCATATTCACTGATGAACATGTTGTTTCAAAACAGTAAGATAAGACAATGTCGTCAATTCTACAGACTATACTACTACTGGCCCAAAACTTTGGCTTTAATTTCGGAACTTCCCGCATTATTCCGATTTACCTCTTCTAATGACATGTTCCTCTCTCAATAACGTGCCCATTTCGTACGGAAATTCCTTTAGAAATACTCCAGCGAAGCCTTAATTAAACGTGCTTTTGGGTCGTAGCAAAATGAATTTATGAAGTGTGCTGCAACTGTAACGCCGCTTGTCCACTGCACGCCGTCAACGTCAACGAGATTATTTCGGCCCGATAAAATGTAACCTTATGATCTAGGCTTTAGGTGTCATTTTCTAGCGACATTGCTCTATCGTCAATGTCGTTGTCAAAGCATAGAGGATAATGAAACCTGTAGTCTATCTCATAAAGTAGTATTTTATCCGGCCGAAAAAGTCTCGTTCGTGGTTGATGGTGATGGTGAACAAAAGGTGTAACGCCGCTTATACACTGCACGCCGTCACCGTCAACGGGTTATTTCGGCCCGATAAAATGACACTGTATCGCCGTTTGTCCACCAAAAGTCGAAACCGTCAACCGAGAACGAGATTGTTTCGGCCCTATAAAATGTAACTTTATGATCTAGGCTATAAGTTTCATTTTTAAGCGACATTGCTCCAACGTCAATAGCCGTCATAGGCGTAGAGGAAAATGAAACCTGTAGTCTATGTCGTAAAGTTGCATTTCATCCGGCCGCAATATTCTCGTTCCCGGTTGAGTGTGTTGGTGGACAATCGATCTATGACCCCACTATAGATCGGACGATATGGGCGCTAGGACAGTGTCGCTAGAGAACGAAACCTGTAGCCTTTGTTATACCGCGGAATTTTATCTGTATAAAATATTCTCGTTGACGGTGACGTCGTGTGGTGGACAAACGGCGTAATTCCGTACCCCGTAGCTTACTGTAAACACGGCTCCCATTAAACACTAACCACCAATTACTGGCCGTAATTATGTTTTATCTGGATAAAATATCAGTTATCTAGAGTAATTGGAGCAGATAGCGATCGTCGTATGGGGTTCGTGAGGAAACTGACCTTTCTCTGACTTAGAAATACTATTATATTGTCATTCCCACACGACAACGATGTTCGAGCCTGGATTAAGCTGTCACCGTCAGCTGGCTTTTGACAAGTGACTCTGTGCTATTCCAATGGGATTAAATGATTTTCGTCTGGATGTATTGAATGTAGAATTTTTTTATAGGAAATTACTTTCGTCTGGAGTTATTGAATGTAGAGAAGAGTGGTTAACAAAGACATAAAATTTTACTGGTAGAATTTGAAAGAAAAAAAAAAGGGTTTTTTATTTATTGATCGTTTTTGTTAATTGCCTATTTGTTATGACCGAAAAACTATTTGAAATTAAAAAAAATGTGGATTAAGATACACCAGCTTGATTTATAAAACAGGTAACTTTACAAGGTCTGTGAAAATATTTTGCAAAATTTATTAATTATACATTTATTTATTTAACATACTTTAACGGATATATATAGGTAGTTGTTTTAGGGAGAGGGGGGGGGGGGAAGCGTCATAGACTAGAAAAGCAGTGGATCTCGTAGTTTTAGCTACGAGATCCACTGCTCTGGGCCAATACTCATATTAAATGTGAATCATTACCTTTGGATCCGTATGTCTCATTTATTATTGTATCTAGTTCAAACAATACATCGCTTCTCGACCCGAAGGTGTATTATATCCACACCAGTCATGCTTCGCTCTTTAACGGTTTCGCACAGTTGCATAATTATGTACAGGAATGTGATACCGCTGTGACTTTAGTTCTTTTCAATAATGGTTTTTCTTACCTTAAGGCCTTCGTCGGAACCGGCAATGTCAGCTCTATTAAATTAAAAATAACAAAGCACTTTGTGAAGATCGAGCGAGAGATCATTCACAATAACTGTTTTATATACGCTTCATAGCTGTCCGATTCGAATGTAAAAACCTCGTTAGTTACGCAAAACCATTTCAACAATCAATACTAATCTTAGACATGTAGGTCGATTCTTCTACGCGTTAATGGCTTAACTAATTCTACTGCGATAATTCATGTTCCTTTTGATGTGGTGTTGTGTTTAGTCGTAAAGCTGTAGCGGACCCAACGCAAATTGGCGGTCATGATCCACGATTGCTCGACGCGTACCGAATCGAACGCAAACCTATTAGATCAAAACGCAATCTCCGCGGCAAACTGGTCACGAAATTTGCGAATTCACGAATTGTGCGAGATCTTAGATCGCTATGTTAACTGACCGCACTGAGGATATGAAGCTCGCGGTTTTTTTTTCGCTCATTCTCTTACACTTTTTGAGTCATATGGTTTTAATTGCGCGGATTTAATTAGCACGCGAATTCCGTTACATCTCGAATCTTGTGAGAGTGTACGTATAACTTACTATTACGGGTTATCAGCATAAAATCTATAAAAAAATATGAAGGATAGACAATACTAGACGACATAAGATAAATGATAAGAAAGGTTTCTTTCCGCTAAATCTGTAACACTTTGAATAATATTATGAGTTTCCGCATTGACGGTTACATTTCACGAATATGAAAAAATCCGCGCAAATAATTTTCACGCGGTGAAAGATGGAGGTGCGGAAGGTGGCTCAGAATCGGTTTTCTAGTTCTTTTAAAGATAATTTACGAACCGTTTATACTAGGATTAAGCTTAATCAGCTGACGAATATCCAATCAATGAACTATCTGGCATTATCCAAGCCAAAGTTACGACAGGGTTCAAAAGAGCGACGAAACTTTTTAAGAATAAAGGTAGTGCCCGCGCCAATCACTTCGCTTCTACTCATCTTGGCGGGGCCACTACCGTGCCCCCAGATATCCATATCGGATGGATAAAATAACCGGAAATATCCGCTTCAAATATGAAAGCCTTGATTCTTACTGCATTAAAAAAATCCATTTCTTTCTGTTGTTCGATTCGATTTTCCATTTCCCATGCGCTACAGAAGGCTTTTGTCGGTGAAAAATGTCGCGTGAATCGTGATTTGTCTAGACTCCGCTCGTGCGGCTTATTGCATGTCTAACCCCTAGATTTTTAACCCCCTAACGTTCATAGGACGGGGGTTGAAAAACTAGAGGTAGAACGATGTTACCCTGGATAAACTTTGGCCTATGTGCAGGGAAATCTTCAGTTAAATTCTGCTCTCTCCTAAACAAATTTAGGTTTATATTTTCAACATTGAATGCTATTTTTAACCGACTTCCAAAACGAGGAGGTTATATGTTCGGCTGATGACATATATCTTTTTTTGTATGTTCATTTGTGGTACTTTTGGTCGTACGACATTATTTTTCACTAGCTTTTATCCGTTTGCGTAAAATTCTAAATTTCCTTAAAAAGTCGAATATCTTTGGGGACATTATGTTTTAAACTCATTACATTATGTAACTCTCCATTCTTTCAACTAAGTCTATGCCAAAAACCAAGTCGAACAAACAAACACAGTTTTCCATCTACATGAATTGTGTCTCATGTTACCCATTCTTTTTTTTTTTTTGATCTATAATACAAGTTGAAAAAAAGCGACAAACGTTAAATAATATGCTTATAAGTCCGTTAGGATAGAAACCAGAAAAGTGTTCCAACAGGGAACATTCCAATATAATACGTTTAAAGGCTTATTCACGTTCCATTAGTGGATACTAGATAATGCAGAGTAGGTATAATATACAAAGTATTCTTATGTTTATGTCACCGGAAAATAACAAGATCCGTAAGTTCATCATTTTACTAGGATAGTTAATAATCTTTCGAAGGATTCCAAACGGGATTTATACTGTATTTTTTTACGTCCTCTTTTTCGCAAATGTATCATTTTCCGACGCACACGGTACATTTATAAACTATCGGATATCTAATCGTAAGATACTACATGATTCGACTAATGACAGATGCTCTTTTAAATATATCATCTTTGAAAAACGTAAAATAGTGGCCAATGCTTGTGTCCATAGACTTCGATACAATCAGACTTGACAAACTATAAATTGAAAGATCTAAAAAGATCGATAATGCCTTATTCCTCTCTGGCACAGATGTAGTGAGTTGAATTTGTTATTATCAGTATATTTTATGATTATATCAGTTTATATTAAATTATAGAAAGAAGTGCTACGTTGCAGTCAAACTAAACTTAGTTTATGAATTAACGAAAACGTAGACGTAAAATAATAAAATTTATCTGCCGTTTAGAATTCTACGAACATAAACTTCCTAGTCAATTGATTAACGTACCGATATTTTTATTTTCCGGTGACATATACAGACATATATTTAACAAAATAATATTTTTTAAGCTCCTGATTTTTTTTATGAGCACATAGGTTGAGGTTATATCTACTAAATGGATTACGTCGAATTTGTATATCACGCGAGAAATGCGCATTTTGATGCTTTAAAACTATCATATTCTATCCTTTCTCAGAATTCAATGTCTTTCTTCGCGTTGAATCCTGGGTATTATAAAATGTTTAAATTAGGAGCGAAACACTATCACATCGTTTGACCTGATATCGCTTATAGCATTTGGAAGTACCAATGACATTATTTAGTAATCTGTGCCTATGAAATATCTATTGTATAAAAAAATTTAAACATACTAGAAATAAAAACCGACTTCCGCAGCAAAAAAAATATAGATGAACTGAAAAGTAATAAAAAATTCTTTTTCTTTGTTAGTGCCTTATAAGGATAGGCCTAAGCCTCAACATTAACCGTAATGAAAAAAATGGCGACGCGCTCTATGTTAGTAGAGCCTAAGTGTCTAAACACACTAGGCCGAAGTTACGCGGCCGAACTTTTGTCGCTACCGAACTTACGCGACGTACTTACGACACGGTATGTCATTCGTCATTTAAACCGCATTGCAGGCAATCATGCGGGCCGAACTGCGAATCTTCCGGTTATAGAATATCAGCTCGATAAAATTCGCTCCCTATATTAGCGTTCGGTCATAATTTTTATTTATTTATTTACCATTAAATAATATCGGGTAATAGCGAGTTACATAACGAGTAATTAAGTTTATTTTGAGCATTACTATCTTTGTTGCAGTAGCCAACTCACTGTCTATAATCACTATTAAATTTTAATTATCTTTCAATAATTGCCAACGTGACCTTAGACGATAAATGTAATTATAGAATGTAATAACCGAGTTTTGTTCCCCTTTGATGAAAATGAATATATGTATTAGATTAAATTTGCGTTTTGAAATGTTTATCTGTTACTACCAGAGCAGAATTGAAAAATTAATTTTGTGTTGGTTAGTCCATTCATTAAGAAAGGCTATAATAGGCTATATAAAATCACATTACGATCAATAGAAGCCAAGCAGTAATAAAAAAAATGCTGTAACGGCATAATTTAAAAAGGATATCTTCCTTCGGGTACTTAACGTGGCTTATATGTATGTATGTAATAGACCAAAATGAATGACATCTCAACTTTTAAGTAACTTCGGGCTAATGTGGTTTAGCAAAAGTATTTTTCTGTAATACCCGTGTATCAGGTATTACCCTTCTGGATTGCTGTTGCTTTTGTATTTTAATTAACTAATTTATCTGTTTTATATATATATATACTTTTATGTTACCTAAGGGTGA
>JAOTAV010001012.1:0-10085 GCA_026546445.1 Cyclargus thomasi | reverse complement strand
AAGTACCCGAGGGACTTGTGTTACAGGTACCAGACAACGGAAATATATTTAATACTTTTATACTATACACATATTTATGATTTTTATTATATGATACACACATTTAATACATATTCAAGATCCAGGAACATTGAAAAACTTGCTCCGTCGGCGGGACTCGTACCCGCAACCCCCGGCTTAAGCTACCAACGCGCTCACCAACTAAGCCACAGAGGTCGTCTTCTTTACTTTACTAATAGTCCAATATCTAAGTGTTATTTATTGCTGCATGATGAATGTAAGGTGTATGAGGGTGAGATATAATCCAGTCGGACGCTACACTAGCACGTACAAACTAATTCTGCGTATAAATTATCGTATTAATATTTTTTCCACCGCGATAGAAACAATTACGTTAAAACATTTCGTGAATGAAGGAAAGTCTGATTTGTGAGCTGGTCTCTTCTATTTTAGTTTCATTGTTTAAATGAGTCCCTTTAACTGTTTTTGGTAGTCAAAACAGTTACAATTGTTTGAGGTATTTTCTCAGAAAAAATATCAATATAATTTTGTCCACAATGTTTTAAAATGTTGTGATTTGAGTAGTCAAATCACATCAATTTTTATCTTTTGCAAGTCTTGTAGGTACAACTCAAACCAGATTTTTCTATCTTCTATTTGATTACCTTGTCTTAATTTTTTAGTCTCTTTAACATACGGCTGCTCTAATACAATGCTCTGAAATAATACAACTCTCTTAATGTTGTATAAAGGTACGCGCACATTTTAACGGAGCGTGCCTGGCCGTGCCGGGGCGGGCTGGGGCTCAGCGCAACGCAAATTGCGCAATGACACACTTTTGACGGGCCGGATCTCATCGTATTGACGGATTAGTACGTCAGTGTGACCACTTTTAAATCACTCGTGACTCGATATACCAAAAACGTTGCTATATTCTACTATTTCTACTAAAACGTATTAAACCATGTTTTATCTTCTATCAAAATTTTTCCTTTATTTATCAATGTAATCTACGCGTCTAAAAGTAAAATAAAATTGAATGATTATATAGATTGTCTTCATTATCTTTTTATTATACTTTATCCTATAATATCAATTTCCTACTATAAGCTACTAAAAGATTTTGGACTACCTAGTAAAACTTCAGTAATGTATATAAACCTGTGGGATGCTGTGTAATCAATGGGGCCTTGCACACCTACACGACCACGATGTGGGATGGCTGCGTCTGTAAAACGGAACACATGCGTCTTGTGTCAGAGATGTGTACGCTATATAATAATATTTTTATGTAGTTACACGTCTTGTACCAAATGGAAAAATTTTATTGAAGTAGTAACATGAATCTAAATAAAATGTACAAAATAACGTGTGATATCAAAATTGCCCAAAGCTCAGGTTATTAACAGTAAGTTAGCTCGCTGCGACGCGGCATAGTTTGCTCGCTTCTAAAAAAGAATCCAAAGGCGACGTCAAATCAGGTGACCCGTTCGCGCGTTTGTTCCCTGATGAAAAAAAAAGAGTTGAAATTGTATATGCCCCACTGTATGTGACGTTATGAAATGTATGTGTCGGCACGGTGCTGTGCTGTGAGCGGCGCGGTGCGGCGCCGGGCGGCGGGCAGTTGTCGCACAACAATTGTCCTAATGGGGCAATTGGCGGCCACCGCGCCTGTATATCCGTACACTGCTAGCAGAAAAAACTACACGAACAAAATAATTTATTTATGTATATTTTACATGAGGCTAACAGTTTTTTAAGTTGTTTGCTCAAAATCAAGCGGCAAGCGGCACCACGGGCAGCTAGCTAGCTGTCCGTCGAATTGGCCGCAAGTATTGGCCTATGGAAACTATGTCTTATGTCTAAAATGTAATGTTAAAAGTTGAGTCTATTAAGAATGAAACTCTACTTTTTGCTTTACTTTCGCGAGAGCTACATCATGTATGTAATAATTATGTTTTTAAATCAGTTTAACAGACATTTTTATATAAATTTAATATCTCCGTCTCGCCAAAATGGGTCGATTACTAGGGAGTCTAATTCTTTTTTCCGGAATAAAAGTATCAGTCTTTTTCCAGGTCTCAAAAGTATCTCCATATTATATTTCAGTAAAATCAGTCGAACAGTTTGGATTAAACATAATTAAAGAAAAGAAGTATGGGATATCGCAACAAAGAAACCAGCCAAGTGCGAGTAGGAGTCGCGCACGAAGGGTCCGTCCTGTATTAGAATAAACAGGTAAAAATATATTTTTATGGAAACCTAACTTCCATAAAAAATAATTAATTAAATATTTTTTGTGTATTTTTTTATTCTATTTCATTTCTGATAAGTAAAGTATAAATACAACTCAGTATTTTGAAAAAAATATCAAGTTTTTATAAAAATAGCAAAAAATAGCGAATAATTTGATGTCTGGGACAACTCTAATTTATTAAATTTATTTTGGTTTTAGTATTTGTTGTTATAGCCGCAACAGAAATGCATCATCTGTAAAATTTCACACACAGAGAGGAGACAGATACACGGACAGACGAACAGACGCACAGACATCGAAGTCTCATTAACAGGGTCCCGTTTCCACCATTTAGGTACGAACCCTAAAATGAAATGTTCTAGCTACATGCATACAAAAAAACTACTTATTATTTTATTGTTTTCGTGTGGCCGTTTTTGTAGCATGTAGTGTAGACGGACACGCGTGTTATCAGGATGTCCCGTCTCTGGCGACCTGTAATAGCGCGGCGCATCATATCACGTATCAACATAATTTATTATTGGACAACACTCCGCTAGCCTAGTCTAGTTCGTGGGAATACAGTATCAACTAACTCTTACCCGCGGCTTCGCTCGCATGAAAATTGCGAATGGCGAGTAAGCTCCTTTAGAAACCTGATTTTTCTTTAAGACCAAAAGTAGCATATTTCCTTTCGACGAAGTCTATGGTAAAAAAATGTTTCAACTTTTCAACATTCGACCTTCGATTGGTTTCTGCTGAAATACAAAAACTATTATAATATTATTGACGACCTCTGTGGATCCGTTTGTAAGCACGTTGATAGCTTAAGCCGGGGGTCGCGGATTCGAATCCCGCCGACGGAGCAAAAGTTTTTCAATGCTCCTGGTTCTTATTTGTATTAAATATGTGTATCATATAACAAAAATCTTAAATATATGTTTAGTATAAAAATATAAAATTAGCACGGGGCCAGACTGACGTGGTGTGAAGCGTCCATAGATACTATTATATTATTATATTATTATTCTACTCAACAGATTTTGATGAAATTATTTTTACAGATTATCTGACTTCATGGGATACTTTTTGACGCATAACGAATTTTGGCATATCATCAAAAATGTAAATTTATAAGCCATCGAATTTAAGACGGTGGGCCGATCACCGATCTCTGAAATCCATGGCAATCAATGCAAATGGGTCAAGGAACAAGTCCAGGCGAAGACAGCCTACGCCCATTATTGTTCTAAGTACGTGTCCATCCATCTTGAACACATTTGCATATTAATATGAATATTACTACCAAACCAACATTCACATAAAACCTGCGACCACTTCATTTTGAACTCTATAGTGTGATATAAATAGAGTTCAGAATGGAGGACTAGACAATACCAGCTCAAAGTAACGATTGTGCCGATGTATAAACGGGCTCATTGTCAGTTGTACAAATTTGCATCAGATATGAAAGTGAGGCTGAGTATGAACAAATAAATTATTACGTGTACCACAAGGCGGGGAAACTCGGTTACAACTGGCAGCATTTTTCCTTATGACTCGGGCATCAAGACCGGCTTTAATCGAAACTCTCAAACCCCGGAAAACCCGGGTTTTGGAGATAGCGAAACTCAGGTATATATTTTGCAAACCCGGGTTGGGTTCGCAAAATGGAAACCCGGGTTTTTCGAGCTTTAAGGTTTTTTTTCTTTTACGATAGATTCTTAAAATAAATTCGTAGGAGTTTAAATTTCTTTTTTTGACATTTGAAACTTTCTTTAATTTAAAAAATATTTTAAATTACGTTTACAGGTATTGTTTTCAATTGATAAATCTGATTTGTTTTATCTGATTGATATTGAATTAAGCATTAAAGACTGATTGTTAAAAAGGTGATAAATATTTCGAGCAAAGACAACAAAAAATGTGATTAAGATTTTTTTTATTTTCTCATTCTTTTGCACTAAGAACTGGAGTTGCAGAAAAACGATATATAAAATATTATAGTACTGTTTATTACAAATTAAAAAAAAACTTTTTATCTAGCAAAACCCAAAAACCCGTGACGATCAAAAAAACCGGTCAAGTGTGAGTTAAGCTCGTGCAGGGTTCCAGTATAGAGTAAAGAATTGGGAAAACGTATTTCTAAAATTTAAACAGCTAAAAATTTTGTACTTATTAGTCCATCAACATGATTTTCTTATTAGATTACTTCGAAGCTGTTTTTGTCAATAGAGGGCGTGATTTAGTCAATAGAGAGAGAGTGATTCAGTCAATAGAGGGCGCTAGGATGTTGTTGATGAGTTATTTCGTTTCAACCCCTGAAGTAAAAGATAGTAGTTATATATTAAGTTTGTAATGTTTTCACCTGAAGATGATGTATTTCAAAACCGGTCTTGTATTCTTTATAAAATTGTTATAAATTATAAATAACTGTAAATATAGTGGAAACAGTGCAAGTAACAAGTGAGTTTCATTAATGTTGTAATGTTTTTGTTTGTCTTTAGCAACATATGAGTAGCTCCTGAACGGCTTAAGCCGGGGAAATAAGAAATGTAGTCGGTCAAGTTAAGTGATTTCAATTTTTTCGGCATTAAAGGTATATAATGTTCTTAATTTATATGTATGTTGAAAATTAATTGAGATTTGGGATTCCAAATAATGGGGGGTGAAGGTAGGGAATAATAAGCCCATATTAACAACAGACTATAAACTTAACATGCATTAAGATGCCTTTTAGACTCTTAGGGACTGTTTCACTGCCTACTGATAAAGTTTCTGTTAGGCTATCCACAACGTTATTGACAGATTCTTTATACAATATCTGTCAAATTAAGTTGTGTATAGATATGGATCTATAAGCGGTGAAACAGGCCCTTAAAGAACTACAACTTTTTTTAAATGATATTTAGGAGGCAAGCGAGCAGACTGGTTACCAGCTAACTGCCGTCACCCATGCACACTCGTGACATCCGAAGAGTCGCAAGTGCGTTGCCGGCCTTTATGAGGGGATAGGGAATGTGAATAGGGATAGGGGGATTAGGGAAGTTGGATCTCTGGTAAACTCGCTCACTGAACGAAACACAGCACAACGCCGTTTCACGCCACTTTTCTGTGAGGCCGTGGTGTCACTCCGGTCGAGCCGGCCTATTTGTGCCGAAGCTCACCCACGGCATCTTACTCCACATCTGTCTTCATGCGTTGACAGTCAAATAATTTTGAACAGATGATCTATAGGTCTGTGAGCACTGGGAAGAAAATAAGGCCGCGCCCACACTTGCATTTTGCAAGGCATCGATTAAGTTCTGACAGTCGCATGAGTCAGAACGCCTTCGTGCGATTGTGAGGGTCAATCCTACTCTTCCTTTTTTAATTCTATAGTTTAGTGGTTTAACGGCCTCTAAATCTATTGATTTGTGAAACGTGTCTTGAAAGCGTCAGTTGCCTAGTAAGTAGACATTTGGTTTGCACTCGTTAGGTTGCTAAAGTTCGAGGTTCGAACCCGAAAAGAAGGATGTACCATTGAGGCATGAAACATGAGACATATTCAGATTCATGGTTTCTTGAATATAACACGGACGTTCATTAGTGTAGGAGAGTAATGCTTCGGCACAAATGGTCCGGCTCAAACGAAGAAATGACACCTCACAGAAAGTTGCGTGAAAAGCGCTACGCTGTTTAGTGAGTGTTTTTAGCAAAGTCCCATATACATACACAGGGGCGTAACTACAAGGTGGCAAGCCGGCAAAATGCGACGGGCCTCCAGCCGGAAGGGGCCTCCGATAGCTCCCCTAGACAAGTGGCAAGCGATTATTTTTTACCGTAATCGCTTGACGTGTTTTTGTATTTTATTATAAGTATTGATTGAAATAGAGGAACAAAATCTAATTTGCACGGGCCTCGAACGGTATAGTTACGCCACTGTACGTACACCTTATTTCTCACATGCAATGCTTCTAATATTAGAAGTGTCCATGGGTGACGGCGGTTGCTTTACATCAGGTGATCGCTTCGCTAGCTTGCATCCTGATTTTATAAAAAAAGGCAAGAAAATGTTATCACGCTAGCTTTCCTATTGTTACTTGAACAAAAAGAATCGAAAGTTATGTAGGTACTTAAACATCTCCGTTCGAAAGCTAGTCATTTCAAAATCTGCATTTATATTTTTTTTTACCATTTTCTATTGGTACGGAATTGATTTATTATGCTTGCCCCCCAAATTTAAGCATTTAGGTGACAGATATAATATATAATAATATAGTAATATATAATATAATATATATGGACACTTCACACAACGTCAGTCTGGTCCCGCGGTAAGTAACTGGAGAACTTGTGTTACGGGTACCAGACAACGGAAATATATTTAATACTCTTATACTATATACATGTTTAAGATTTTTATCATATGATACACATATTCAATAAACACCCAAGACCCAGGAACATTAAACAACATTAACAAAAATTTTTTGTTCCGTCGGCGGGAATCGAACCCGCGACCCCCGGCTTAAGCTACCAACGTGCTTACCAACTGAGCCACACAGGTCGAGGGCCGATAACTTTATAATTTTAACAAAATCAGACCAACGATTTAAAAGCTATCGCGTTTTAAACATACATACAAAACGTTATTTGAGTATTTAAGATTTTTGTAAACCTCTCTTGCTCGGTCACCGTTTGTTGATTTTTTTCTACAAGTATTATATTAACCTATCGTCAGTTAAAACGTGCGGTAAGGCTAACAAACAATAGAACACGTGGTCCTCACTCCTTATCGATTGAAGACTCGTCCTCCGACATGCGGGCCGACCTTACCGATGGCCGCCATTAAAAAAAGATATGAGTATTATCTGAGAATGCAGTAAATTAAGTAATGTTAATAATATAAACAATGATAAGATGCTTTATGTAAATAACTAGATGACACACGCAACTTTGTTGCGCCAAATAACCATCGATTTATTCATAGCAAGTTGACGGACCGACGTCATTTGGTCGAAATATATTAATTTCACGTGAGCTGTGAACTGGGATTGATGTAAGCCGACCAAACTACTTAGGCCCGTTCTCTGGCTATTAATCAACTTCTCTAATTGTATCTATCTATCCTATTGCCTTTTGCACGGCTTACAATATCTAGTTTGGTGGTTTGAATGATGCCTGACTATATATTTATAAAAAAAATATTGTTTCACTTCTTTCTCCTACCAACTTCATACGCGCAAAATTTCGCAATAATTTTGCAATAAAAGCGACCCCAATATTGTGCAATCTCATAACAATACTCGATTGATTTTTACAATTAGTAGCCAAACAGATAAAAAAAACATCGCAAATCTTCTCACGCGACAGCAGATGTCCGCGAAGAAGATCCTGAGAACTCACCTATGACCCCTGCCCAGGTCTGGACCGTTAAAAAAATAAATTACAGTACAAGAAAGGGGCTTTGTTTGTAATAAAAAGGCCGGAGTTACTTACAGCTTTTTAGCTGAGGGGTAGCAACAAAAACGTTACCCCACGGACGTTTTTTAAGACGGGGCCGGTGGAATATGCATATTATTGCAAATTGATTCTCGGTCAGTGTTCTCACGATCCAACATCTGCTAGTAACGATTGTATTTTGCATGATCTCGGTGAGAAATCAAGTTTTGCAAGGTCTAAAAAGATATTGGATACTCATTTAAAAAAGTTGAGAGCTTATAATATCAATGCTATTCATGAAATGTTAGGATACTCCACCGTTATACGCAGATGACTTGTAATGTTAGTTGAAGCTTTTGATAGTAAACAAAAGGACATAAGATATCGAATCAAAAAGGTTAGAACAACATAAATAAGTTACCTATAAAAACGCAGTTATCATGAAATGAAAATTAATAACTACTATATTTTGGGTAAAAGATTTAATTGACACTACGAATAATTTTAAGTCTTAACTTAGTAACTCCCTAAGGACCTGTTTCTTCTTCTTCTTCTTGGATTAAAAGGGCCTGTTTCACCGATAATGTTACCGCCGCTTACAGATAGTCTATTTATTTGACAGATTTTGTATGAAGAATCTGTCAAATATAATAGAAACATATTTGACAGATTCTCTACACAAAATTTGTAAAATAAAATTGTATCTGTCAAATAAATAGACTATTTGTAAGCAGTGAAACAGGCCCTAAATATACTAAAGAAAAAGTAAACAAAATCTAGGGCACCATCTAGTACGAACCTAACCAAGACTGTACAAACAAACTGACCAACGAATAGGTTTTTTATGAATATAATTTAACATATTCTGAATAGGTCATTCGATCGCGGTGGTCGTGTTACGTATTGTTAGTAAAAAATAAAAGATTTTTATACGCAGATGGCTTACTTTTTATAGTCATAGAATGAGTGAGTACCGTTATAGGTTCTGTACTTGATGGATGTGACGGCAGATGCTTCGATATTAGAATATTGAAAAACTTTATGTGAAAACTGGACACAATTGATGTGGATGAAGTGGTTAACTAAAATTTCTTATATATTCGTTTTTTTTTCTATAAATGTAGGCTTTAGAATCGAGGGAATGTTGTAAGTAAAAAAGATTATTATGGATATTATTTCAAAATTAAATCAACTTTCAAAATATACTGTGCCTCCATCTATGCAAGACTAAAATCTATGCTCTTCATGTTAGTAACCTAAGTTTTATACCATTTAGTTTTATACCAGTTTTATCCTAAACTGAAACTTTCTACTTAAGCTTGGGGTCCCAGGTTATCCTATCATTATCAAAACTAGTGCACATTCCGTGATATGTGCCGACATGAATGGACCGGCTCGACCGGAGTGATACTACGGCCTCACAGAAAACAGGCGTGGAACGGTGTTGTGCTGTGTTGCGTTTAGTGAGTGAGTTTACCGGCGGTCCAATTTTCCGAATCCCCCTATCCCTATTTACATTCCCCATTCCCTCATAAAGGCCGACAAGGCACTTGCGATTCTTCGGATGTCACGAGTGTGCATGGGAGACGACAGTTGATTTCCATCAGGTAACCCGTCTACCCGCTAACCCCCTACTAGGCTAGTCGACTGTTTTTTTGTTGTTATTGGTTATAAAAGACCCAAAATCCCAAAAATATAAATAGTAGGCGTAAATTGTCTCGAAGATATAGCGATTTAAAAATCACATAAAATTCATCATTGTTCAACAGAAGTTGTTGATAATCACCTGATTTATCGAATGGTATATAAATATTTAAAAAATTGTAGTACTAAAAAAAATGACTTACCTTTTCAACTTTGAAGGCTTATTACAAAAAATATATAAAAGTTACTAAGCTGAAATTTGCGAGATACTAATTTTTTTACTATTGTATCTTAATTTTATTTAAATAATTATTAAAATTTTTGTCCTTGTCGACATCCCTATTATCATAAAAAAATATATGAATAAAATAAAATTAGACGACGTCTGTGGCGTAGTGGTTGAGCTTTGGTAGCTCACGCCGGGGGTCGCGGGTTCGAATCCCGCCGACGGAACCAAAAAAAAGTTTTTCAATGTTCCTGGGTCATGGATGGACATTAAATATGTGTATTGTATAATAAAAATCTTAAATGTGTGTATAGTATAAAAGTATTAATATATTTCCGTTGTCTGGTACCTGTAACACAAGTCCTTCGGGTTCTTAGCACAGGGCCAGATTGACGTGGTGTGAAGCGTCCATAGATATTATTATTATTATTATTATGTATCGTGAAAGCAATAATTGCACAATAGGAAATATGCATGTTTTTTTATTATTTAATTAAATAAATCTTACGTTATTGAAAAACGATTTAGTCCAATCAGTTTTTTGATAAAATTGAA
>JAOTAV010001011.1:0-10086 GCA_026546445.1 Cyclargus thomasi | reverse complement strand
TCCCCTTGAATGCCGACAGAAAACTTCGTCAAAATCGTCCTGTCTGCGTACGAAGTCGCGGGCAAAAGCTAGTTATTAATAGAATGGTGTACAATTTTGGCTTTGATTATAACTTATCATATCGAGAAAAAAATAAAAAAATAAAAAAATTTTAAAAAAATCGACCAACGAAACAGTTTACCGGTGGCCCAATACCCTAGACGGTACACCTCATTCACTATCCCTGTTTCCGTTTCATATTCTCGTTGCTTGTACCATCATTAAAAGGCCAGCAACGCAATCGAAACGCTTCAGTTGCAAGTGTTAATAGACGGCAGTTGCTTTCCATCAGGTGACGCGTCTGCACGCTCGACAAAAAATACAAGTAAAATTGGAGTGTCTATACATTTCCTAAGGAACAGTAATAGAACACATATCGATAAAAAAAGTTGTCTTTACGCGCTAATATCAGAAACTATTTGAATAAATCTTTTAATAGCTATTAAGTCTGGGTAACACATGGGATACTTTTTATCCCGGGACAATGCACGGTTCCCACGGGCGCAAACTAGTTTGAACTAAATTTGAAAAGATAGGAATGGAACGCCTCTGTTCTGTGCCGTGATAAACAGAGAATGTTCCAAAGTTCACATCGGTACATCAGCAAAAGGATATCTAACGATCTCTGAACTGCAGCGGTCGTGCCGAAATCTAAGCCAAATTCTGCCATTAGCTGTAATTCCGCTTATTACGGCATCGACTGCCGATTTTGTGTGAAAACGGAGTAGCGCTTTGCCATAACTAGGACCGTAATGTAACTGCACAAATACACTGAACACGAAAAATTTGTAGTCTATCGTTTATCTCTTTTAATTACGTTCTAATAATATCCGAATTATTTATTGAAATTAACATCATCCGTGGAATAAAGAAGGAAAGAGGTTGAATGGGTAAGACCTTTGGTTCGCACTCGAGAGGGTGCAGGTTGAACCCGGGTGGAGGCGTGTACCAACAAGGCGTCTTCCGATCTCAAGTACATAATACGGATGCTCATTGCCATGGGAGGGTCATGCTTCGGCACAAATGGGCCGGTTTGAACGAAGTGATACCACGACCTCGCAGGAAACTGGCTTGTAACAGCGTTGAGCTGTGTTTCGTTCAGTGAGTGAGTTTACCGGTGACCCAACTTCATTGCTCCCTAAATATTATAAAAAAATATAAACATAAAATATAATAATATAGTAAGCAATATACCTTAAGGCGAATACATAGGCCAGCTCGGCAAGTTTAACTTCCTATAAGTATGTTAAAACGTTAAGCACTTTAGCGAAAAATATGTATGTAATAGAATGGTCTTCATTCTTTGATTAGCAGCGAAGACTTTTCCTTAGGCTCATAGTTAATCAGAAAAAATGTACCGTGAACATCGATTTTCCGTCACAAACCTGAAATAATTACCGGTAAATTTTAAAACTAACCGGTTAAGATGAACGAATATTTTTCATACAACACAAGTATCACTATAATTCCTAAGAGGAATTTTTATTTCTTTTTTTTTTTAATTGTATATGAATTATATTCTGTTAAGGGGCGAGATTTCCGAAACTCCGAAAGTGTCAAGGCCGTTGGCGACTGTATTCCCCTTAAGGAAAGTTAATTCGATTGATTTAAATTCTTTCTGAGCGGATGCTTACGTCATCACCTGCATACCAAATTTTAGCCCGATCCGTGCAGTGATTTGGTTAGTACGTTGATAGGTTACTATGTAAGTCGGTCAGTCAGACACCTTAGAGTTTTATATAATAAGATGACAAAGACGCACGTAAATATATTCCTCTACTTTCAGCGAGGGTCGATAGATTAACACTTTATTGAAATATTTTGAAAACAAATATAGTATATAATTATTTATATAGACAATAACTTACATTAAGACAATGTAGGCAAGAGGACGTTATCGCTACCAGCGATCAATTCCAGGCAACACAGTCGACAATAAAATTAAGAACACTCCTACGTGAGTATAGTAGGTGCATACACCTCTTCTTGCACCAGGGGTTGGAAATAAAATGTTAAAAAATACAACAAAATGTTAACAAAGAACACTCCTACGTATGTATTGTAGGTGCATACACCTCTTCTTGTACCAGGGGTTGGAAATAAAATGTTAATAAAAAATACAACAAAATGTTAACAAAGAACACTCGTACGTAAAATAGTAGGTGCATACACCTCTTCTTGTACCAGGGGTTGGAAATAAAATGTTAAAAAATACAACAAAATGTTAACAAAGAACACTCCTACGTAAAATAGTAGGTGCATACACCTCTTCTTGTACCAGGGGTTGGAAATAAAATTTTAAAAAAGGACTATAGCAAACAAACGGCTTTTAATATTCAAATCCATTAACCTCAACCGAAATACCAATATCGAAGATCATTTATTCGCCAATATTGTAGCAATATATCCATATTATTGTCAAACAATAATTAAGTTTTCATATTAATAAGGCCCAATTAGTGAAATACATTACCTCTGTAACATTGGGCGTATATTTAATCTAACGGCTCATACTTTTCATACAAAGGTAATTGGAACTGATTGCGTTACTGGCAAAACACTAGATAATAATAACAGTCACACCAGTTTCGATGACGCTGGCCTGTTTCATTTAAACCAGACCTGTTATGCAGAAATAATTTTATAGTGTCTGAGTGTGAGCTTATTACACAGGAGCACTGTCCCTTTACTCTCATAACCCAGTGGGACGGATGACCGACACGACTGGCGAGAGATCAGGTGCAGGACCGACTTTTTACATGACCGTCCGACGCATGGATCATCTTACTTGTCAGATAATCAGGTGATCAGCCTTCATTGTTGTAGCCAAACTTAAAAATGTTTCCAACGTAAAAATCGGTAAAAAAAAACTTCGGTTTGCTGTTTTTTAACCCGACCACACATTATCCAAATTTCTTATCAACAAAATTCAGACGCCTATCAGGAATTTCGAATATTATTAATCTGAGAGCTCATAGAAAATTTTTAGAAGGTATAAGGCAAGCTAAAACCATATCATATAACTCTACTAATCTTGTAAAAAAAAAAGTTGTCATATAACGACACTACAGACCTACATTTTTCCTAAAGTGAAAAAAAAATATTCGGGGCAATATGTATTTTTCAAATGTTGAAATTGAATATTTGAAAAATAGAAAAACTGACAAGGCAGATGATACAGTACAGGTTTTAACAGCAGTTTTGGCAGACGTGTGCAAAAATAGTTTGCGCAAATTACTTGCAAACTATTACAAAGTTTCAGCTGGCCTCAAACACCTACTCAAAAATTGCTTCCAGTTCTCGGTTTATATCCGGAGTCCACAACAAAATTATACGAATTTTTTTGTGGATGTTATAGACGTAAATTGCGTTCTGATCAAAAATTAGGATAATGTACGACCGTACTTAATCAGCCATTTAAGACTTATTTAATTTTCAAACAGACTTTTTTAAAATACTTTTTCTCATGCAGTGCCACTATAAAAGGTTATAGTGATGATAGATATTTCATTTTCTAAAGTGGTACTTTACCTGAACCGTCCTCTCCCAATCGGTATACTCATTGACTATCGTAAAGAAAATCTCGCTCAGATGGTACGTATAGGCGTTCCTTACGTAGGTTCTGAAAACGAAATTATTATTAGTAACAGAAAGGCTAGAGGATATAAAAGATATTTCAAGATAACGAAATTTTGTTCTTAATTTGATTGAAAAAATTATTAGTTTGAAAACTTCGTAAATATATCTTAAGAAATCGGGTCGGGTTTTCCTTCCTGACGCTATAACTCAGAACGCACGAATTCCACGGTTTTACATTCCGTGGAAAGGTCTCGGGCTCCGTGAGGTTTGTAGCAAAAAAATAAAGAAAAATTTCAAGAGGAAAGTTATCACGCGGACGGAGTCGCGGGCAACAGCTAGTCTTACATATATTTTTTAATCTAAATCTTCTTTACGTTAAACTTCTGATTCGATTTACAGGAAACTCGGTAGCATTTTATCTGCATTTGTTGTGGACGTTTGTGAAATAGCCTTCTATCGAAGTACTTTAAGTCAGTCTATTTATTTGACAGATATTAAGACAGTCTATTTATTTGACAGATACAACTTTATTTGACAGATTTTGTATGGAGAATTTGTCAAAAAAGTTGTGGATAGCCTAACAGAATTTAAGACTAGTCAGTTAAGAGATTATGATGATTGTTTTTTTTTCAACTAATCAAGTTAGTGGCAGACTGGATAAGCAGGTTCGTTTATATTTATTGAATGTTTACTTTTTGACGGTTGACAGGTTCGATGTCTTTGAGGTCGATAATTTTTTCCGAACAACTAAGTAAAAAATATTTAAAAGGCTATTTTACAAACGTGGATGTTTTCCATTATAGTAACGTCCACAACAGCATCTAACGACAAAAATTATGGGAAATGACATAAGATAATTTTTGCTGTTGAGAAACATCCACGTTTGTAAAATAGCCTTTTAAATATTTTTTACTTAGTTGTTCATTATATCAATGTACGGTTCGTGCGTGGTAAACATTTTTTGTTTGTGAAACGATAACTAGCTATCCTCCGCTTACGTATAATTTGAAAAACGGGTAAAATCGCAAATAATTTTGGAACATAAAGTAGCCTATGTTACATCATATCAACTATGTTTTAGCCGTGAAGAAAGCACAAACAAATACACTATTCTTTTTACAATAATCGTAAAGATTTACCAGTTTCTTGACAAGTTATGCTCAAAGCTATTTGTATTCACACTCGTTCAAGTAAATCAAACCTTTACCTTATAATTTTATCCCTTCGCTCCCCCTCGAAGCCGTTTTGTATATCTTGAGCTGAGAACTTCCAAAGGGCTTCGCTCGTGACAACACCAAATAAGAGATCGTATTTATTTTGTCCTCCTCTTATGCCGAATATCCTATCTCCGTTTCTTTTGTCTGCTTTAATGTTATTGACTCCAGACACACTCGTGAACCCTTGAAGGTCGTTGGGGATGAAGAAAGTTAGTAACTCCTTCGCATAATCAGTCTTCACTACCACTCCGTCTACAGACGGTCCGAAAGCTGTGAGGTAGCTGGGTGTGCTTATGTCTGCTGACATGAGTTCGTGTAGTGGTACTTCTCGTAGGCAGTCGACGATGAGTTCGTGGTCTTTGACGATGTCGTCTGGTAGAGTGCAGTTGGATTGGCGGGCCAGTTGGACGGAGTAGCTGACGGGGTCTTCCACGAGAGCCCACGAGCTTAAAGCTGAACCGGATAGCAGGATTGCTCGGTGGAACAAACCTAAAAGATTATGTGTGTAAAAAACATTGCTGTATAGTGGCTATTGAAAATATGAGTGGAAAAGGCGCATAGCCAACATTTGAAAAATTCCATTTTTTTAATGGGGGATGGGAAATAATTTAAAATAAAAAAAAATAAAAAATTGTATTTTTATAATGTTAGTCACCCGCTTGTTATATTATCTTAAATTATTATTATTATTACTATGACACCATAATTAAACGCTATTAGACATGCGAGTGTTTAGCAAACTTTGAAAAAAAAATACCGGGTGCTAGGTTCCTTATAAAGGCCATTTTTCTTAGCGATTCGTCCTACTGAAACAAATTCTTGTGGGACGAAACTCTATTAATTCAAACGAGAGATTGATTTTATTTGTAACAAATAAACTAATATTATTATTGTCCGCTTTCATCGAAATTATCTAAATTTTGCGAATTCACTACAAATATGAGAATTACTTGGAATAATTTATTTATAATAATATCAAAATAATTATGTTGTTCATTGATTTGACGCATAAATTGATACGATAGATGTATGAATATTAGGAATACTACAAAATGTTTTGAATATCAAATAATATTTGGCAATCAATTTTATTAAAGCGGTTAACCGTTCTGGGATCGAAATATCCAGAATATATTTTAAGATATTCTAAATATTTGGGGATTGCCAGAACTGTATGCATTTTTTAACTTACGAAACGCGCGTTCGGTGTGTATAACTATGCGGGGTTTCACATTGCATATAACGAATTCTAAAATGCGGCGTGTACCGTACCAAAGAGTGTGTGATTACCTCAAGATTTATATTATAAATAAACCTGGTAACTTAACATCTGACCTTTTGATCAGAAAAAAATTACGTTCGTCAAATGAAGACATAACTGGAAGAACCAGATATATAACATTATACATCATCGGAGCAATCACTATTTTTTCTCTTAAAATTTTAACATATTCAGTAGCTAACTGAATCATCTAGCTAAAATGTATCTAGGAGTGCATTTATATTTTTTTTGGTTTGTAATAGTTTTTCTAGTCCAAAAATTCCATTTATGCAAAAAACCGGCAGTTTTTAAACTGTTAGTTATCGGCTTCTTCCACTTATGTCTTCAAATATGATACAAAAACGAATTATAAATTTCAAACATATGTTTGGAATGTGTTCCGTTCGGGGCTTTCGATTTTTCTGATAAAAAAATCGGATGATATGCGGTCGGACTAAAACAAGCACAGAGTGTCACACTCCTTGTACTCACCAGGCATAACAGTAGGGGAGATCATGAGGAAATTGATGCAGGCAGCTCCGGAGCCGTGGCCCAGCATCGTCACATTGCCCGGGTCTCCTCCGAACAGTGCGATGTTCTGCTGAACCCAGTGCAACGCGGCTATCTGATCCATCAGCCCGTAGTTCGCGACCCGAGCTTTGAGGTGCGGTATAGGGTTGACGTTGAGGAATCCTGCAACAAGAATATATATAATTCTGTATCGTTGGTTATGTACTAATACGGCACAGTACCAAATGTGTCAAAAATTAGTTCGTTACACCAAAAAAAATCAACGTAGTCTCTATTTCTAGGTGAATTAAACTCACATTTGTAAGTCAAGAAATGGCTGAGTTATAACAAAAAATATTTTGTGATTGGTCGAATCTTGAGACCATTTTTTTTTCTTTGCTCTCTCCTGTGAAATTGTGAAATTTTGAATAGTATTACTTTAATACATAACTAACGATATACTGAAACGCAAGCGGATAACTTTGTACCCCTTTTTAAGAAAGACGCGTAGATGTAAAAGCATGAAATTTATCCCACTTATAGTTCATGTGGAGGAGGAGCGTGAAATGCCAATATTATTTTTTTAAAATATATTTTTTCAATAAAACGTTACGCACACTACAATATTTTGACATGACACGATAATAATACATATACCTACAATAACACATTGACATCTGTGTTTTTTTTTAATAAAATTTATTGGCCTGGTAACGAGATCATTATGCCAAATTGGAGTCTGTGATTTAATTGAGAATAGATTTAAATTTTTAATACCACCTCTACGATGGATTTAAATATTTATGGTTGAATTTCAACCACATGTTGACATCTAGTGTAAAATTTGTTACGAATATATTTCTTCTTTAAGGCCTGCATATATCTGCACAACTTGAGGTGAACTCACATGTTCCATATCTATAACTAGGGATGAGCGATACTGATGGGTAAATAGTCAAATTACCCATTTTATTTACACGATACCCATTTTATTGACCGGGCGAGTTGGGTATTTACCGGCTAGGTGGGTACAATTCTCCCAAATAGATTTGAAACAAATCTTCATAACTTTTGAACAATTAAGCAATTTATTTTTTCCTGGCGCAAACTATTTTATTAACTTTTTTTTTTAATTCATGTTCATTTATTATATTTCATCATATTTTTTTTCTATTTTGTCAACCCAAAATTTTGGGTAGATATGGGTATTTACCGGGTACGTGAAGGTACGTGGGTACGTACCCATCTCTATCTACAACGGCAAAGACGTATTATAAAGTATTGACCGCCCCTGTTTTGCATTATATCACCAGCGCGGGAAGAAGATGCAAAAATTGATCATCTTTTACCGACTTAATATTGAAAAAAGTAACTTAAACGTTCTATACATTTTCTTTTCTACATCGAGCATAGAACGAAAAGAGCGGAACTGTTATTAGTTTTTTTTTTTAAAAATCCGCCCAAAGCTACTGCGCTCTGATTGGTCGGAAGTATCTGAGTACGTACACGCAGGTCTCTTATTGGTGCGTACTGTTTTAGTGCGAGCGTTAGTTGGTTCGCGGCTAATTAATCTGTGCCAAAACCCCGATAACTTTCGGACACGAATGGCTCATATTACTTCTGTATTGGTTATATGTTCAAAGTTTTGTTAGCAAAAGGCTGAGCCTAAAATGGACGTATTTTTTTAGCCTACAGTCTTAAAGTCTCTATAAAAATACCGAAGTAATATTATTTCAAATAACGCAGCATTTCTGAAAACAAGTTTTTGGGGTGAGGTGAGTTTGAAGGTTTTACATTTTTTTTTATGATTCTCGGCTCCTATTGGTCGTAGCGTGATGTTTTATAGCCTTCCACGATAAATGGATGTTGTTGGTTACCCAACACAAAAAGAATTTTCCAATTCCGGCCCGTAGTTCTTGAGATTATCGCGTACAAACAAACAAACTTTTCAGCTTTTATGATTAGTATAGATTATCAAAACCCCAATGTTTCTTATGATGCAAACATGAAGTTTCATAAGATATTCCTAGCGTGTCGGGGTTGTAAAATTAGTTATTCTATAATAATTTAATAAAGAAATTCAATAGGCCCCCGCGAATTTGTATTCGTAGAACGTATTTTATTGAAATAGACCTACGTAATGGAAAAATAGAAAATATTTGGGCCACATATAAGGCTGGGCGTAGACAAGAAACTATGTAATTTTCTTACTGATGCGTACACACGAGGAAAGCTTTTCAAGCCATTGAGCCGTCAAGGTATTTCTAGCTTCAGTAGATAAAACTAGCTTCATTTCTAAGATAGAAATTAAATTACAAATTTTTTATCATATTTATTGGGCAAACAAGCGGACGGGTTACCTGATGGAAAGCAACTGCCGTCGCCCATGGAAACTCGTATTATTCGAAAAGTCGCAAGTGCGTTGCCGGCTTTTATGCGGGAATAGGGATAGTGGGATCAAGGAAGTTGGGCCACCGGTAAACTCACTCACTGAACGAAAAACAGCACAACGCCGTTTTTCGCCAGTTTTCTGTGAGGCCGTCGTATCACTTCGGTCGAGCCTGACTCTATAATCTAAGTCAATCGTTGACAAGTCTCTGTACGCTAGCCTAGAAACTTCGAAAGAACTAGCTATCTTGGCTTGAAAAACTGGCGTCATGTCCTAGCAACTTACAACATTATATTTCTCCTTAAGGTTTATGTTTTTTTTTTAAGTCTCATTTACACTTATTGAATATCTCTGGGCTCATGAGAGTGACAGCAAAGTCACGATTATATTCATCTTAGTCGGACTATGCGCATGTGTCTACCGATTTTTGGCTTAATTTTTATGGTAAAAACGAGATCCTATTACTAAAACTTCGATGTCTGTCTGTCTGTTCTAGAACAATAGAAAGACCAGGTACCGCGGTGTTTCTGAACTATGGTGTTACACCTGAGTGGCGCTTCATTTCGGCATTGAGCAATACGCTGCCTAAATGTCTTAGAAATGTCTTAATTGTTTTATTATCTCTTTTGCATTCAGTATGTTTTGTTTAATTTTTCTTAGAGTATTTATTTAGTTTTAGGTATCAAAATTTTGTTTAATTTTTAGTTTTGTGTTTTATGTATTTTAGTGTATTGTGTTAGTGCGCGAATAAATGATTATTTATTTATTTAATAGATAGTTGAAATGTTCACAGATTTTGTATTTCTATTGTCGCTACAATAAACAAATCCTAAAAACAAAATAAATTATATATTTAAGGGCTACTCATACAAAAAACGTATTTTATACTATTTAATTTCTTTTGATAATAGATGGCGTTGCTGCACGTCTACATAACGATATCGATTGCTCCACGTGGTCTCAAATAGCTTTAGGTACTTTTCCCAATAATTTATTCATTACAGGGGGTTGTTGTGACCTCTTATTCCCAGCCAAGTTCCAGCAAGTTTACGAACTAGCTGTCAAACCAATTCCATTCAAGTTACGCCATC
>JAOTAV010001010.1:0-10086 GCA_026546445.1 Cyclargus thomasi | reverse complement strand
CGTAGTCTCGACGTTCAGAAAGTGTACTTAAAGTACTTATTTTGAATAAAAAGATTTTGATTTGATTTGATTTGATCGTTGGGCATAAATTTGTATAACACGCGGGAACCGTACTTTTTCCCAGGATAAAAATAATTTTATGTTGAATAGCTATTAAACAAAAAAAAGATTTAATCAAATCCGCCCAGTAGTTCCTGAGATTAGCGCATACAAGCAGACAAACAGACAGCTTTTTCGATATGAGTTTTATTACTATTGTGCCCAAACAAACTGTGACTTAATTATTTGACAAATGCTTTTTCTTATGTCAGGTTTACACATATTTTAACTTTAATTAAGGTGACTTTACTTGCAACTTGCTACAAAATTTTGTGTTTACATGCAGTTAATAACATAAAGTTAAGTTAAAATTTAGTTAACTACTCATCAACTTAGTATGCGTAAACCAGACATAAGATAAAGCAATTGTCAAATTTGACAGTGACAGTTTGTTTAGAAATGACAATTTTATTTCCAACAGAGGGTCAATGACCGCTACCGTAGGAGTATCGCTTAAGTTATGCGAAAGTATAATACTAGGCTTCTAGGTTAAATTCAGTCAGTCGACGAAACAAAGTGTGAGAGCTGTTTCATATCAGTTTCCTGAAAAGCCGTTTCCGAGTCGGACCAGGTAATGCAGCTCTTTTATGATATTTAGGGTGCAAGCGAGCTACCCAAGTGAGGGTTACCTGATGGAAAGTAACTGCCGCCGCCTATGGACACTCGTGATATCCGAATGAATGGGAATAGGGATAGGTGGATAGAGGAAGTTGGGCCACCGGTAAACTCGCTCATTGAACGAAGCACAGTACAACGCAGTTTCACGCCAGTTCTCTGTGAGGCCGTGGTATCATTTCGGTCCATTCGTGCCGAAACATGGCTTTCCCACGGCAAATTATTACAGTAAAGTATTAATTTTCTTATTCTTTCAGCTTCTCCTCATCTCCTGCCTGGTCTACCTGAGCCGGAGCGAGCAGGAAAAGCGGTCAGCATCAGGCATCGCTATAGCTTCAGGCATCCCAGTAGGTTCAGGCATTGTTGGATCAGGCATTTTAGGACCAGGCATTGCCGTGGGACCAGGCGTTGTAGGCTCTGGCATTGCTGTAGGACCAGGCATTGTAGGATCAGGCGTTCCAGTGGCATCAGGCATTCCCGTCCGTCACACGTACTCTGAGTACCACAACCGCGTGGCTATCCCAGTCCCGCAGCCGGTTCCAGTATCAGTCCCACGCCCTGTCCCAGTACCAGTCCACGTGGGGGTACCAGTTGACAGTCCCCGGGCAGTACCAGTCCCGGTTCCGCATCCCGTTGCCCATATCGTTACCAGGCCTGTAGCGGTCCCAGTCGACCGACCCGTACCATATTCCGTGGCGCAGCCTGTCCCGGTCACCGTTACGCAGGGAGTCGGGATACCAGTCCCGCAGCCGTATGCCGTTGGTGTCCCGGCTGCGGTACCAGTGGGAGTACCACAGCCCGTGCCCGTGGGAGTGGTAGGGGTCTCTCCTGTTGTTGGCGGTATCGGAGCTAGTGGTATCGGTGTCGGGATTGGCGGAATTGGCGGGATTGGCAGTGGGATTGGCCTAGGCCGATACATTGGCGGTCCCGTTGGTATTCTGGGATCTCACGGGATTCACTCAGGGCCTATCATAGCTTCTGGAATTCACGGCAAAGTGTGGTAGTCTAACCAAATAGACGTAGCCAAAAATATATTTATGATTGTAAGATGTTTGCCATACATTTAGAAACTAGATGTAATTGCGTAATGATTTTTTTGTACCTCTAGTCTTATGTTTAATTTATAAGTCTTTTGTTTGTAAATTGTTACTAAAAATGTTACCAACGCTTACCGATCCTCTGTAAAAATGAAAAAATGTTTTATTTACTTTTTTTTTAACCAAATAAGTTTTGCAATAAAACTTATGAATACAGATCTTGCCTGATGGCTTTTTATTTTTAAATAAAACCATTTTAAAGTATATTTTCACATGCAAACGATCAAAACTTAAACACTCTGGTCGGAAAAACATTTTAGAAGTTAAGACCGGAGTGAACACATAACACTAGAAGTTTTACAACCCCCTTTAACGCCGTTTGTCCACCAAAACCGTCAACTGAGAACGAGATTATTTCGACCCTATAAAATGCAACTTTATGATCTATGCCATAAGTTTCATTTTTTAAATGATTTTGTCGTCTTAAAGGCGTAGAGGAAAATGCAACCTGTAGTCTATGCCATAAAGTTGCATTTTATCCGGCCGAAATATTCTCGTACCCGGTTGACGGTTTTGGTGGACAAACATCGTTATGCCGTTTGTCCACCAACCGTCAACCGGTAACGAGATTTTTATATATTATACAGGCAATAGGTTTTTTGCTCATATACATCCCACAGATCGGCGACAACATAGGCGCTAGAGAAATGTTAATAGAAAATGTAACCTATTTCTCGGCACTTTGTCCGCCTGAAATAATTTCGTTGACGGTGACGAGGTGCGATTGACAAATGATTTAGCCAACACCTAAACGTTTTCGCTTCTTTGTAGAATCGCCAAACAATATGTATGGAAGTGACAAAAGCGTTCGTTACGCCTTATGTCATTTGCACACATTTTGTTTGGCGATTCTACAAAGAAGCGAAAACGTTTAGGTTTTGGCTAACCCCCAAGGTGTTAACCTGAGCGTCACGACGCGGTGCAGCAATTCACTTCTAATGAACAAAAGCTTTGTAGACGTGAAACTGATGTTTTACAAATGAAGACATGCATGGAGGAAGCAGATAACTAACAATGTAATAACTCCCGATTTTTGCATAAAAGGAGGCTGGTCCAAACTAAAAAATATATATTTGATTCTGTTTGTATATATGCATGCTAGATCATTATCTAGATAAGTAGTAAGATTTGTAAACATTTTTGTTAGGAAATAAATAAGCAAATGCTCGAATGTTATAAAATGTTACTTATCTACTTCATGTACTTAGACTAATTAAGCAAATAAACAATCTATCTATCTATCTAATGTCTGGTGTACACGTATTAAATAGATAAGTAGGTGACTAAATTTGAACTTAATTTTAAGTTAACAATTGCACGTAAACACAAATTTTAGTAGCGAGTTGCAAGTTAAATGACTTAAAATTAAGTTAAAATTTAGTTAACTACTTATCTTCTTAATACTTTTAACCAGACATTATGCCTTCAAAGGTTACGTCTATAGAAGTGTCATGTCGTGTCGCTTAGCTGCAGTGCTGCATAGCTTCAAATCATAATGCTGTTCATAACTGTTACATATTAAAACATTTTATATGTACCTCTGTAATATATTAATGTTCTGTACTATGAAGATAATTGTTCATTGTACATTTTATCAAGGAGGAAACAAACTAAGATAACAATAAAAATATATAAGATATTATTCCAATGAACTCGGATTTTTATTGTCACTTTTTTATCTTTTATTAGTGAAACATTGTTGCATTACTAATTTACTGAGAACTGGGGACCTAAAATGATCGTAATAGCAATATTGCTCTACAATTCGTTTTAGTACATTTTGTTCAAAAATCGAATTATTTTGGTAAATCAGTTAATTCAAAATCAATTTAAATTGATTGTAAAATCACTGCTTTGTAAAATTAGTAGTTATTTACAAGAAAAAATATAAAATGAATTGCAAATTGACATTTTTAGGGCGGCTGGTACACTCTTGAATACCTTAGACGAAGTGAGTCAGTAGTTTCAAAACGCTTTAAAAATAACTTTTAAAAAAAGGAAACCAAAAAAAGGTTTCGTTTTTTTAAAGCTTAATGTGCGAACCTCAATTTTTCAGTCGAGTAATATTCCTGAAAACCTCATCATCTGTTTAAACAAACGCGAAATAATCCCGCACAAACACACATATGTACAGGTCAAACTAAGAACCCCTTTGGAAGTCGGTTAAAAAACTGTTTTCATTATACCTCATAAGATAATTAAATTTATGGCGACCCAAGATCATTATAACACCTTTCTTAAAAGCCGAAACACAACTATGAAACGATGTATGTACTCGTATAGATTATTGTATTATCGTTAGAACTACACACAACTGCTAATTTTCATATGACTACTGTGGCTACAGTCATATTTTTTTTTCATATTATTTGATTGGGCATAGTATATCCTTTTTCTTCTTCTGTCGCTTAACAATGCATTTGCACCAACGTTAACATTTCATCTACTTCAAGTCTATCACGCTCTGGGTTATTTTAGGGTTCCGTACCCAAAGTATTTAAAATGAGACCTCATTACTAAGACTACGATGTCTGTCCGTCTGCCGTGTCACCTGTACTATGTGTCTGTAAGAGGTGGTTCACTTCCAAAATACGTTTTCCCGCTTTCTTCTCTCTACTGGTACAAAACCCGTGCACGAGACCACCACGAATTCACGACAACTCAGTGCAGCTAGCTGTCCACAAATGCTCAAGGGCTTGGTGAAGAAGTTACGTTTCTACACAAGAAGATCTGTATCCAGTGCTTCGTTCTAGCCACTGTACTTGAAAGATGCATGGTCAAAATGTTGTCTATAATTACCAAACCATCTCTTCCTTGAGTTTAACAAATACTTTTCTGGAAACTATATCAAAAGCCCAAGGAGGAAAAACTAAGGATTTGCCAAACGCCCGTTGTATACAAATTACAAACAGGTCAAACTAGACAACCAATTTGAGATGGACCTGGACGTATAATTAATTTTGAAGCCTACAAACTGTATTAATATCTACTAATAGTAATATCTATGGACGCTACACACCACGTCAGTCTGGCCCCGTGCTAAGTACATGAAGGACTTACGTTACAGGTACCAGACGACGGAAATATATTTAATACTTTTATACTATGTCGATTTTTATTAAATGATACACATATTTAATAACACACATCAAACCCAGGAACATTGAAAAACTTTGGTTCCATCGGCGGGATTCGATCCCGCGACCCCCGGCCTAAGCTTACCAAACGAGCCACAGAGGTCGTCTTTCTTAGTTTAACTTATTGCATAAATTGGAATATTTATTTACATCGTGACATGAAGGGCACAATTTGGCTATCGGTGTTTATGACACACATATTATCTATGCGTGATTAGTATCGGGGTATCGACGCTGATAGCTTATCACAGGCCACTCGATACAAAGAAATACCACTAGTCGGCACGCTGAGCACAGAAAACGACGTAATAATGAAGACTAGTAAGTAAAAAAATAAAAATAAAACTTTGATTTTGATAACACAAAAATAGCTAAAAAGGAAGAAATAGGTGAACTTGGTGATGGAACGGGCGTAAATTCCAGGTTTCAAGTTATAAGTGGAAAGATGAATCGAAAATTGTAATAACCAATACTAAAGCCGTGATCAAAAAGTGATGGTGTTAGAAGTGAGGTTTTGGGTGTGGTGGAATTTTTTGAATTTAAAAGTATTTTAGTGATAACTACTTTTAGTGAGGCACGTTCCAAAGATCAACAGATTATTATTATGCTAATCACCTTCTGTCTAGGTCTGATAATATCTGATAGCTCAAAGAAGTCTAAATAAAGAAGCTAAGGAAAACAATTTTAATCTAAAGATGATAATGTAATTTGTAAATAATAAAGTGTTTGTGTATATGCAAAATATAAATTAATTGCAATGCTCAATTATAATAATAAACAATTTTGATACAAAATTTAAATTTAGGCTACTTAATAGAAATATTATAACTTACAGTTATGAAGTGATGGTAGGAAATTATTTCTTTAAAGAAACGAAAAATATATCATGAATTTAACATTTTCAGAATTTCCGTTTTCTCTCGAGAGTATACCCAGACAGAAGGGCTTCGGATGCCTGTCACTCAAGTTTGGAAGTATCGTCTCAGCTTTGATCCTTATTGTGAGTACTATTTTAAACAAGAAATAGCTTATAATATTGAATCCGTCATCAATTATTATGGTAATTTCAGTAAAACCAGTTTTGCAAATACCTAAAAGTTTTGTAACCGGTCACTGGTGATATGTGAGACATCTGACTGTGTTAATGCATAGACCATCTGTATTATCAGACAATCAAGTGATCAGCTTAGATGGTCAATAAGTAAGTTATTGACCACATCTCTTTATAATTACTGACAGCCTATTACACTTTGCGTGTATATCTTACAGCTCTACTCAGTGTTTGCGATCGCTCAATGTCTGGCCGCACTTAACGTCCTTCCTCCACACTGGAGCAGCGACAATGTGGAAGTGACACTCCTGTATGCGCTGGTCATCGGAGTTACTCTCTCCCATACGCTCACGCTGTTCCTGAGTACGCTTATGCTGATTGGAGTGCTGCGGGTAAGTAGCTTTTTATCTTTTTCCCCTTGTTGGTGCAGCATATCCAATATCCTCACACCGTTCCAGTCTATGCTATGTTGAGTGAAGTAGTGTCGATAGGTAGCCCTACATATGCGGCCCTAGCATATCGACCGCGAAAGTGTTTCTTTAAGATAGACAAAGTGACGGATGCACAAAGGAATTCTGTCAGTTTATTCCAACCATCTGTCAGGTTGTCTATACTTTCGTATGCCTACTGACGCTTTGCTACCCCAGATGCTGTTGTTCAGCTGGCTTAAACTGATTGGGGGTAATGTGTTGAATGTTTTCTTTCTTGGTGATGTGAACAATAGTTAGACTTTCTCCTACATAAGAGGATGTGTCTTATTAGCAGGAGTACATAACGAGAAATGGCTTATTAAGGACCAAAAAAATATCTATACCTAAGGATCTCACAGATTTCATACCCATATCAGTAGTTGAACAGAATAAATAAAAAAGTATAATTAAATTTTTCCTTATCCACAAATACATGATCTCTCGATTAACAGGAAAAAGCAAAATTCATCAAACCCTGGATATTATGGACCACACTCCAGGTTTCCGTCTCCTTACTGCTGTTCGTCTTCTTCAGCACCGTGAGCATTATCAACCATTCACCAGATAATTCCTTGCTGCTGTATGTGGTGGAATTCTTGGGACTTAGTGAGTAGATTACGTTTTACAAAATACTGCGTCATCAAAAAAATGAGCGTGCAGAAGTTGATTTGGTTTTCGGCCTGTTTTTTAAACTTAAGAAATACAAAACAATTATTAAATAACAGCATTTTTAAATTATTTATGGTTAACTTAGAAAACGTTTTAAAATAAATAGCAATGGCGTAAACCAAGATTAAACATGATATTTCAATTTCAGTGATTCGCTTCTATATGCTGATGATCGTGTCGAGCTACTACAAGCAGCTTGAGGAAGAGGGCTCAGAGACGGAAAGACTCAGACAGCTTATCAACAATGAGCTGTGGTACAACTCAGCTTAACGAGCTAAGCACCTAACGAGTGAGCGCCGTAAAAGATTTCTGGCTCCTAAGACGGAAGCAATTTGGATTGGTTAACTTAATATATACAGATATGGGTGGAAGAAGCAGATAGCTACTAATTTGAAAACTATCGTATTTGTTTTAGCATAAATATGCCGTTGGACTAGGAAAATAGTTTTTATTAAGTAAATTATATAATAAATATGTGTGCTTCCGCACAAGTATGAACCCAACAAACCACTCTTTGAACTTGTAGCCGTTAATTCTCAAACACGATGCAATTCACACAAATATGAGTTTTTTTTCGTGGTCTTGTGACTTTAATTGAAAGGCTAGTGTTGTGTGGAATAGAAATAATTGAGTATTTTTTCCTCTTAGTGACTCTTAACCTGCTCGTATTTTATTTGTATGTTGTGATATTTTTATAAATTATTCAATAATTATTATTTATATTAAAGTAAAGACAAAAACGACAAGGATTTTGATTTCTTTAGTTTTGTGTAACTGACCGATGTTATTTTAGAACGTTTGTTCGTTATCAATATACGAGTATGTAATTATAGAGAAAATAGGATGTCAAATTATTAATTTTTAAATGTGAATAGAAATTATGAAAACATTATTTTCGTATAAAACTTTATTGCTCAAAAGTTTTTAAAAATATTTATTATTTATAGGCAAGTCTATCTACTCGCAAGTACACAAGTGTATAAAATAAACAAAATATAAATTCGCCTTAACTCAAGATTTACAGGCAGTATAGCCGGGGAGGTGAGAATGCTATTTTGTAGTATCTCGAGCATTGTGGATACCTAGTACGTTATCTATATTAGGTAAAACGTTGAAAAATAATGACATTTTTTATTTTAGCGATAACATAACACGCTACAGCGATTTTAGGTTATAAAAAGAAATTTCTTAAAAAATTGTTTACATTGAACACTTGTTAGACGATTTTAGACAGTAAGGCCTAAAGCTTTTAGTTGAATATGACATACAATATCTGAAAAGTTTGGTTATGAAAATACGAGCCTTTGTTGTAACATGTTAAAAAAGGCTTACCTTAGATATAAATCATCAGTGCTTTATATGGAAGTGTCCTTTGGCGTATTTTTAACATCCCCTATCTTAATGTGACGGAAATCCGTTTAGAAATTTTTATACCATGATATGATGTATCTGGTGTACATAAAGAAAGCCTACACTAGCTTAATCTGACGCGCTCGAGTGATTCCAAAATTCTCCTCTTGGGCTCCCCTACTATTACGAAGAATTTATATTCTTTATCCCCCTTCTAAAATCCTATGTTCTAATTTGTAAAATCACAATATAGGCACTATATTAAGGCACTATATATTATAAAATCTTAGGTAACAAGAAAATTTATGAAACACATACATTAAAATACATTCAGCAATTTTATCACAGCATTAAACATATATTATAAAGTTCTGTCTTTTATACTAAATATTTATTTATGCTGTTAAAACTTTACAAAATAATAATTAAAGATATCAGTGAAAGAAGAAGATAACTAACATTTAACATTAGAAAAGTTGGTCTTTTTTATTATAATTTTAATCAACCTTGCAACTTTCTTAATTCATCTACATATAATATATCATATCATCATATAATATCAAATCATTTTCAGTCCTAAACATGCAAAAAAATTTAGGCAGATTTCAAAATGTTAGTTATCTGCTTCTACCACTGATATCAACTACTCAATAAGAAAGCTCTGAATAAAAGCAATAAATTATTCTAGAGCTTTGTTGAAAACTCACTTTCCTTGTGTCTCTACCGTGAGTGTCTCTATCGACATCGTAAAATTCGACAAGATTTTTATAAGATTAACGTATTAGTAAGTACCTTTTATACAATTTTTTCTCATATTTAAAACCTCCTTACATTCATTATAATTACAGTATATTCTTGTACCTCTGGACCCTGGTATTTTCCTCTTATTCATAAACAGCAGGGTATAACCTCTATACGTAAGGCACTGATTTACTTAAACTTAAACCCGATGGTTCAATGTAATGTTGATTTTATTATTTCTATTATCTTTATTTCTATCTGTAATGTGCGAATGTGCAAAATTTTCTTGAACAAAAAAAATAAAACTCGGTCATCGCTAATTTCACAACACACTGTATACGAAGGGCACATAACAAAACACACCATGTTCTATTTATTGTCACGCTATGGTGGCATTGAAATACCGTGGCACGGAATTTTATACCAATTTTGACTTTTTATACGAAGACTCGTCCCAACATTTCGTTTCGGTCATAAAAACTATTATAACTTTGTTCTGTTATATCATTCATTTAAAAATTAAGCTCGGAATGTTTATAACCAAAATATTCACTCAGTGAGGGGCAAAAAAAGGACAAAAATGAAGTGATTTGAGATGTTAAAGGGCTGCTTGTGGTTGAGGAAGTTACAATCGTATACAACCAACCACCGAGTGTTCCTTATTTTGCCACCGTTCGTGCTTTGCGCACCCATATTGCACACAGAAAATCGCACCTTCAATCATGGAAGTAGGGTATATGTATGATTTTTAATTCTTTGTTTAAACAAATCTATCGTTAATACAAGCTACAGGCTACAGGCCTACCGCCTGCACCCCACAAGACGAATTAATATTATCTTAAGATAATGTTTCCCTA
>JAOTAV010001009.1:0-10086 GCA_026546445.1 Cyclargus thomasi | reverse complement strand
GATTCTGTATATCTTTAGGCCCACTATCATAATAATTTGCATTCAATAAATTTTGATTTACACGCATATTCCCTATTCGGAAAGTCTTTTAATGAAACTCCGTGGCTCGGTAGCACAAAGTAAATGTGCCTATTTTTGATGTTAGCGATAGGCTAACAAATATACGGGATTATGGTGGTGTGGTGGTGAAAGCAAACCCACTTTCACTGAGGAGGTTGTAGGTAGGACGTTACGAATAACAACTTGCATTTTGTTGTCGTGGTGAAGCTTTTCTTAAAGCGGACTAGCTACTGGAAATGATAACAACAACTATATAATAATGATAATAATAATAATAATATCTATGGACGCTTCACACCACGTCAATCTGGCCCTGTCAATATATCCAAGACCCAGGAACATTGAAAAACTTTTTGCTCCGTCGGTCGGCGGGATTCGGACCCGCGACTCCCGTCTTAAGCTGCCAATGCGCTTACCAACTGAGCCACAGAGGTCGTCTATTCGCGTAACCTATTCGTTAAAAGGCCGGCAATGAACTTGCAACACTTCTGTAGAAAGTGTCCCTATGGGCACGACGCCAATTGCTTTCCGTCAGAAGACTCTTCTGGGGGTACTATTATGACCATTAAAAACCTGCATGGTTCCAGGCAGTTCAATATACGGCCAACATTTGCCGTGTTCTTTTTTCGTATTACAACGTCTTATTAGAATAAGAACGGAATTAATACGATTTTCGTTGTCTATGAATGGATTTTATACATGTTAGTAACATAAGGGAACGTCAAACTTTATGTATTTAGTGTCACGTGACTGCTGACTAACTGGAACTTGGCTGGGAATAAGAGGTCATAATAACCCCCCAGCTCACTTGCACCCTAATTTCATAAAAGTCGCACTTTTTGGTTTCCTTGTGTTGATAACAGGTGTACCTTACTTCCGAACATTGTGGTTCCATCGTTCGTGTCTACTAATTATGCATCACCAACTGCGCATAGCGACTAGCGAACTAGGGTGTTGAGCCGCTGCCAGATCGCATTTCCGGCCAAGTTCACGGCCAGAAGATCTCCGATATGCACGCGAAGGGCGCCATTAGCCGAAGACGGGCATTGGCCTGGTGTTGCCAGGCCCCATGTGGTAGCTTACATTCAATAATGCAGGCTGTGCAGGTTGTGAGGAATGTAAGTGTCTCGCGCCGCGGCGCTCCCTGGGAAGACTTCAGCTGTCCTCCCCATGCCTATAGTCTGAATACGGCACACATAGCTACCATTTTATCTTTTGATGTTGGAAAAGATTGCACAAAGCTACAAGACACCTTTGACCAGCGTGAAGTTTCGATAAAAGAAAAGCAATAATGAACGCAATAGGTAGAAAACGCTTTAACTATGGAACCACGGAAGACCAGGTACTGCGGTGTTTCTGCACTGTGGTGTTACACCTTAGTGGCACTCCATTTCGGCATTGAGTAATACACTGCCTAAATGTCTAGAAATGTCTTTATTGTTTTATTGTCTCTTTTTGGTTTAGTATGTTTTGTTCAATTTTTTATTTTAGTTTTAGTTATCAAATTTTGTTTATTTTTTAGTTTTGGTGTATTATGTATTTTAGTGTATTGCCTTAGTGACCAAATAAACGATTATTTATTATTTATTTCATGAAAATTATTTTAAGGTCCTAATGGAAATAAATAAGCTTTATAAGAAAAGTAGTCCAGAAAAGCAGTACGTAGAGTATGTAACTGCAATTTTTTTAATGATATTTAGGGGGCAAGCGAGCAGACGCGAGAGGGTTACCTGATGGAAAGCAACTGACGTCGCTCATGGACTCGTGACAAGTGAAGAGTCGCAAGTGCGTTGCCGGTTCTTTATGAGGGATCAGGGAATGGGGATATAAGGGAAGTTGGGCCACCGGTAAACTCACTCACTGAACGAAACACCTCACAACGCCGCTTCAAATTGTTGATCATTATTATTCCTAGCTATTATTTAATTAGCTTTATTCGTAATATTAGATATGTTTATATGTAATAATTATAACACTTGCGATACAAAGACACACAGCACATAATCCTAATGTGTTGGATTGAAATTTTCCATGGAGTACCTACCTCAGCCTGATGACAACACAATATTAGGTTCAGCATGAGTTTAGCATTGTTAGGGTCCGTACACAAAGGGTAAAAACGGGTCCCTATTACTGACTTCAATGTTCGTCCGTCCGTCTATCTTCAGGCTGTATCTCAAAAACGGTATTAGCTAGATAGTTAAAATTTTCACATAATATGTATCTCTGTTGTCGCTTTAACAACAAATAAAAATCAAAATAAATAAAATATTTTAGGTGGCCTCTCTTACAAAAAAACATGTTTTTTGCCACCACTTTCTTCCTTTTTGATACTAGATGGCACTGCAGTACCGATATAGACATATCGCTTGTATGAGATGGTGTACTGTTATAAGTAAATAAGGATTTATAGTATGAGTCTTATTGCTATCGCCTATGATCTCCTTAGCGTTCGTTACGCCTTATGTCATTTCCATTCCTTTTTGCGTTGCGATTCTATAAAGAAGCGAAAACTTTTAGGACTTGGCTAACCCCCCCTGAAGACTCATCGACGGAAGAACGAACCTACACATCAGCACACCTGGCAGTTGCTGTGGCGGCACAAGACAAACTACAAATCAACGAAGATTTTTCATTGCCGAAGAACATTGAAGAGTTACAACGTTTTCTCGGCATGCTAAACTTTTACCGAGATAGCATACCGGACGCAAGCACCATGCATACTTATTTATACAATGCGAAAAGCGAGACAAAACACTGATCGAGTGGAACGAAACTTCAAAAGAAGCATTCCTGGCTTGCAAGAATAGCATTAAAAACACCGTTTTGCTTGCCCATCCAAATCATAAAGCGTCCAATGAAAAATACTAAATTAAGTTTTGTTACTCAAGAATGGTTTAGATTTGCCTAGGAGATAAATTAGCCCAGGAGAACAACGTCTACCGGGTCAGCGAGTATTATTTTGTATTTGTCACTCAAATTGCAATACAAAAGGATCAGCGATAAATTGGACTTACATATTTCTTCGAACCTTCTGTTCAGAGACTAGACTAGGGCATCGAAACCCAAACCCAATCTTGAAAACCCGGGTTTTCGGGTTTTTGCTAAATAAAACCCGACCGACTGATTCATCATCGCTGAGGAAAAACTGTTAAAGCTATAGTCATGAAATTTGGTGAGTAGAGTTGCTTTATTATTTTTAAACACGTTTGAAAGCCGCGGGAAAAGGCTAGTAATAGATATATAAAATTCTGTTGAGTAAAATATGAGCGATTTAAGTTTTTTATTAATTCCTTTCTAAATGTAATTTAGTATGAACTTTGTATGCAGCTTATAGACTTTAACGTCACAGTCAATATCGGATCTCTCTTTCTAAATGACTACTTTGAAGGCTTATAACTTTGTTGTTTTTATTAATTATATCAAAAAACTGATCGGCCGCATCGTTTTTCAATAACGATTTATTTAAAGAAAAAAATCATGCATATTTCCTATTGTATGATAGTGTTTAACAAGCACGATCGTCGTGCAAGCCTCCACATTTACAACAGGACGTAGTACTTGGTCAACGAGTTGGCCCAATAAGACTAACAAAATAAATCTGGCTTTCTTCCTGACACTATAACTCCTGCGCACGCACGAACCGATTTCCACGGTTTTTTTTAGAAATTTCGTTAGAAAGGTCTTAGACTGGGTGAGGTTTATAGCAAAGAAAATTAAGGAAAAGTTTCAAGAGAAAGCAGGAAATCATGGAAAATCATTTTTCACATACATCGCCACCTTTATGCATGCACTTCAACAGCTCTTGACAGCTACGAGAATAATTCTAATCTTTGCTAGAAAACGAACGGAGTCGCGGGCAACAGCTATAATATTAATAAAAATAAGTAGGTAACTTAAAAATAGATTTTGCTACGTTCAAAAAAGTATCCGTGGCTTAGTGAGTACTTATATTGATAATTCTTAGTTTTCATTTTTCAGTTTATTTACCTAATAATCAACTGAAATTTAAGAGCGGCCTAAGGTCGACGTATCTTATTGACAAAAGGCCAAAAAAAAAGATAATAAAAAAGTGTGGCCTGAGACCTGATATTATTTAGTAGTACTTAATACTAATACAATGACTTAAAAGTATCACTTAGGTCTTATAGGCACTGCAGTTACGCACTAACTGATTCTGAAAATTATTTTAATGACACAATGCACCATAAAAATGCAAATAAACCTGCAAATTAACTTAAAAAGTAGGTGCCTAATTATGTTTACATATTTTTACTTTATATAAATCATTTTCCTAACTTGTTCATGGCACATTTTATTGGCTGTAGCCACTTGTACACTTAATATTAACACATGTACGAAGTTGAAACGGAAACCTAAAACTGTAATGACGGTGTAAGCATGGGGAAATGTCTGCCAGTAACAGCTGTCCGTATAAACGCGGGAAAACTACTGTCTCGAGCAGTCGTCTCGCACCAACACCGCGACCGTCGCGCCGTCAAATTCATAATTTATGAAAAGTATACTATAATTTATTATTAATTAAAAATCTAAGTGTTATGTGCTAAAATGCTGTTGTTACTTCTGTTCGGCTTGGCCCTGATACAAGGTACGTTTGTGTTAGAAATTCGTGTTTTGTGTGACCGAATAGTAGAATTTTTTAAGAGGTTTTTTAAAAAAAACTTTAAGATGTGCAAATATTCAACTTTAACATACTTTAGATTTTGAGCTTAAACCAAATTCACTAATTTTGCCGGTTGATTAATTGTTTATTGGCAGGTGAATTGATTCACGGCTCTACATAAAACATTCTCGGGTATCGATTGAACTAACAGCAGATTTTTTCTTTATTAATATTACTAGCTTTTTCTGCGGCTTCGCTTGCATTAAGAAGTATTTTCACACAAACTTTCAACCACTTTTTCACCATCTGGTAGTAAAGTTTCATAAAACGCTTAAACACATATTTATTTCTTTTGAATCAGCAGCTCAGAAACAAAATTTTAGGTCTCTTACATAAGAAACAATTATAGAAACTTTAACCCCTTTTTCACCCTCTTATGGGCAGAATTTTAAAAAATGCTTAAACACGTTTTACTTTAAATCAGTAGCTCAGAAATAAAATTTCAATGGTAATTATTATCCAAGAGGTACAAATTCTTTAACTGAAAAAATGACGAAGTTTCATACAAACTTTTAACCCCTATTTCATTCCCTTCGGGGTAAAATTTTTAAAATTTCTTTATTAGCGATTGTCTACCCAATAAAATAATCCTACTCACCAAATTTCATGCCTGTAGCTTTGACTGTTTTTGCTCGGCGAATGTGAATCAGTCAGTCAGTATATATAATCAGTCAGTCAGTATATATAATCAGTCAGTCGGTATATATATAGTCAGTCAGTCGGTATATCAGTCAGTCAGTGTATTATCGACGTTTCTAAGGCATTTTGGTGGTTAAATTCTAATATGTCAAAAGTATCAATTACACAATTACTATTTTAGTAAGCTGTAAGTTAGCTGTAACTAGGTACGTTATGTTAGTTTTCCATTTCTGGAATTAATTTCTTTTAATTTTATCTCATCACAGAGAACTAAAACTTTCTATGTATATTAAAATTAGTATAAAATGACATAATAATTATTTTGTTATGACATTAAGTTCTCCATGTACATCCTTCGTGATATTTTTGTCTCATTAAGTATAATTTATTAACGATGAGTATATAAACATTCTTTTATATACACATCGTTAGTACATAGTAGGTACTTAAAACCGTTAGGTTTATCTGTGAAATTATTTATTCTGTGGTAGTAGAAACATTTTTGCTCGCAATTTTATTCTTACCACTTTATACGATAATAAGTATGGAACAAGTATGAAGTAGCAGTCTAAGTGTTAACCCCTTATCCATAAAAATATTCAAACAGTTTAACATTTTTTTAATGTTATTTTAGGGGGCAAACGAGCAGACGTGTTACATAATGGAATATGAGAATAGGGACAGGGGATTAGGGAAGTTGGGCTACCGGTAAACTCACTCACTGAACGAAAGACAGCACAGCCAAATACAAAAACAACACAAAAAGTGATTTTAATAGCCATTCTAGAAATATACATAACTTGATGTTTAAACTGCTCCTGCAGTCGGGTTTTCTGTTTTCGGACATTTGGGGTCTGTTTTACAGATTACAGATGACTATCTGTAAGTCTATTTATTTGACAGATACAACTTTATTTGACAGATTTTGTACGGAGAATCTGTCAAATAAGTTGTGGATAGCCTAACAGAAACTTACCTTAACCCTTAGTTTATTTTAATACTAGCTGTTGCCCGCGACTTCGTCCGCGGACAGGATGATTTTGACTAAATTTTCTATTGGCATTCAAGAGAATGTGAGATTTGTTGAGATTCACAAACTAAGACGGGTAGGACAACGTCTATCGGGTCCCCTAGTTTTATTATATATAGTATAATATTATAGCACAGGAGTCCCATTTTATCTTCTGTATGAAAATAAGTCGGATTTTCCTTCCTGACGAACTTCTTCCAAGGCACAAACCGATTTCAAAAATTACCACACAGACGGAGTCGCGGACAAAAGCTAGTATTTTATCAAATAGTGTTACACTCATATTTTGTAAATAGCTTTTGCCAGCGACTTCGTCCTCGGACAGGACGATTTTGGCGAAATTTTCTGTCGGCATTCAAGGGTATGTGACAATTGTTGAGATTCACAAACCAATGCGGGCAGGACAAAGTCTATCGGGTCCGCTAGTTTTGTTTTATCAAATATGGCATAATACATTAGCACAGGAGTCCCATTTTATCTACTAATTACTTTTAATTTTAGAGCGAAATTTAAAAGGTCGTAAATTTCGCTTTAAAATTAATAATTATTATAAAATTACTATGAACGTATAATTATATGAAATACTTGTATTTGATATGAGATGATTTTTTCAGGGTTTTTCTAATTCATAGTAGGTAGTTAATCAAATTGAAATTTTTATGCATGCAGCCCAGCATGAGGTAGGTAACTATTTTTAGTAACTTTAATCATATAATTATCTATTTATAATACTATAGATTTCGCGTAATCTATAGTACTATATAATAAATAGAATATAATCTATACTTTAATGTTATTTAGGAGGCAAGCGAGCAGACGGGTTACCTGATATAAAGTAACTACCGTCGTCCATACTCGGAAGTCGTAACATCCGAAGAGTTGCAATATGAATGATTTTTTATTCTTTGTTTAAATAAATCTATCATTATTGAAAAACGATATAGTCCAATCGGTTTTTTGATAACATTGAAAACAACAAAGTTATAGGCCTTTAAAGTAGTCAGAAAGAGAGATCTGATATTGATTGTGAGTCAAAGTCAAAGTCGTAAGCTGCATACCAAGATCATACTAAATTACGTTTTGAGAGAAAGAGATGGGTAGAAAATTGAAATCGCTAATATCTTACTTATTTCTCAACAGAATTCAGAGATTTTTTGTGATTCTCTATATCTTTTAGCTCACTATCTTGATAACTTGCATTCAATATTTTTTGTTTTACACGCATCTTCCCTGTTACGTTGCGGGCCTTTGTATGAGGAAATAGGGAATTGGAATATTTAGTTTTAGTATTGGGATAGGGGATGAGGGAAGTTGGGCCGGAATTAAAAAATCTATACTTTATACTATACTACTAGAGAGTGTAACAAAAGTAAGTTATAAAACTTTAAGGATTGTATGTGTCCATGATGAAAACACTGTAAAAGTTGCAGCGTTGATACCGAAAAAAAATTGTGATTTGTATGGCCAAGTGCCCGAGCGACATGAGTTTTCTCATGAGAAATCAAAAAAAAAAAATTTCATCGCTGCTGCTTTCGCAGTGAGCTATATATTAGGAACTCATGCGGTACCTAAAGTTTTATCACTTACTTTTATTACGCCCTGTATACGTCCACGTGTCGTGAAAAAGTATGACGTATTTTGGTGAACGATCCTCGCTGTGAATCATCCAGGAGCGATAAGTTCGGGCTTTACCATAACGAATAAATGATGTCCGTTTATGTACGTGCAATAGATACGTGATTTATTTGACTGTGGATGTTACCCGCGACTTAGTTCGCTCAGAATAATGTTTTTAAGGTGTTGAGACTTAAAGTGACTTAAAGTCGCGCAATCTTAAAATACACCCCTGGCTCTAAGGCTCGTTATTATAGTCAGCACTTATTACTTGAAACCATGATCAACAATTTTAAGATGCTGTTTTTATTCATTCAGAGACTTTTATGAATGAAAACATCTCAAAATTTTTTGATCATGCTCTTAGTTTAAGTGCTGGCCATAAGCCACGTACATGCCACTTTCAACATTTCATAGATTTAATTTAAAATCTTGAGAGTGGTCTAGTATATACTTACTAAATTCCCTGTAAACGTTTTCCTAAATATTAATTACTAGTTGATGCCTGTAACTTCATTGCGCGTTAATTTGTATATCACGGGAACCGTGACATTTTCCCCGAATAAAAAGTATCCTATGTGCTGGCTAGACTTAATCGCTATTAAATAAAAAAATATTTATTAGAATCCGTTCCGTAGTTCCGGAGATTAGCACGTACAAACAAATAAACAGACAGACAACTTTTTTGGACGAATTGTGTTCTATTACTGTACCTAAGCCATATAATATTGATTAGTTTCTAAAAATATTTATTTTACAGATACGCCATTTTTACTGTTTTATTATATGTGAAAATGGAATTTAATACTCGTCGTTTTAAACATAGAACAAAGTATTTGAAAGTAGAATGATGGAATCTAATACACTTTTAAATTTAGTTACAGAGAGCAAAAACCTTTTTATCCTTTTGTGTTTCTCAATACAGTACAACAATGAGTCTATTTATATTATTCAGGAAACAAGACAAACTTTCACTACAACTCGTTTTATTATAATTTATACAAGGAAATTTAGCGCAATTTATTCATGGACTGTCGTAATAGATTGGTAATGGTGTAATTGTTGTTAACTATTTGTTTTTTCTATGGTTTTCCTAATGCTATGAAAGTCGTTACATTGCATGTACAGAATTGCTGGTTGTACAAAAAAAATGCACCTTGGTTACAAGGTACGTCACAGTTTTTAATGGTGTTCTTTGCGGTAATAAACGTTATAAAAATAGTTTGAAAATTCTAAAAATGTTTAAATGTCGGTGTAACAAGGATCGAGCTGTTCGTCGCGCATTAAATTTCAATAGCGTAACCAAAACGTATAAGGTGGCAAGCCGGCAAAATGCCACGGACCCCCAGCCGGAAGGGGCCCCCGATCAGCCCTCCTAGACAAGTGGCAAGCGATTATTTTTTACAATAATCGCTGGACGTGTTTTTGTATTTGGTTGACATAGTGAAACAAAAACGAATTTGCCACGGGCCTCAAACGGTATAGTTACGCCACTGACTAAAACCTGGGTTTTTCTAACATTTCATTGAACCCAAAATACAATTCCACGATGCTCATGATATTTAAGCCAAAAGACAATTGACATTTGTAATTTGAATTTTTCCAATTTTCAGTACAACGACAATTAGAATTTTTATGATTATTAAGCGGAATGAGCTGTATTGATCAACACGTTATTATGGCAACTGCGAAATGCAATATCCTTTTCCTTATGCATGTACCACGTTTCAACTTCCAAGTACTGATATAAGGGTTTTTAGGGCGCGAGGAGTCATTACTATAATATGATTCGTCATAATGCTGACATTAACATTTTATTATCAATATTCATATGAAATCATATCAGAGTGTCCTAACTAAAAATCGAGTGAGTCGAGTGACGCACCACATTATGCCAATGGGGAATATGCATGATATTTTATTCTTTTTTTTCTTAATTTTTTTTTATCTATGGACGCTTCACACCACGTCAGTCTGGCCCCGTGCTAAGTACCCGAGGGACTTGTGTTACAGGTTCCAGACAACGGAAATATATTTAATACTTTTATACTATACACAT
>JAOTAV010001008.1:0-10086 GCA_026546445.1 Cyclargus thomasi | reverse complement strand
TGTGCATGACAACGAATGTTTAATATTCGATATTCTACCATTATCACACATTAAACACCGAAATAACACAAATTTAATAAGAAATACAAAATACACAACGTAACTCTCTGAAATCCCCGCCAAAACTCCCAACTGTGTCACTTCAGCGGTCTTATTCATCAGAATCCTCAAATGTGACATGTTCGATGTTTAAAACAGCTACTCTATAGAGATCTGCGACCAATGAGTCCAATACATATATTGGAACTCTTTGGTCGCAGATCTGTTATTTCAGCAGTAAGCTCTATAGTAGTACGAGTACATACCTTTCAGTACTATCACTGTGTTACACGATGTAAGTCGTACTTTCAACTCAACAAAAAGATTTCACCAAATTTAAAAACTCAGGCATTCGCATCCACTCATCAACCGAACTGTTCCCCACGGTGCTTCCCGCGAAAAAACAAGCTCATGTGCCATTAAACCGGCTAGCCATGCCAAATTTTATCTATATCGGCCAAGCCGTTTAAGCGTGAAAAAACAAACATACAAAAAATTACGCACTTATAATAAGTAAGTTAACAAAAAATTACGCACTTATAATAAGTAAGTATCATTGTGGTGCTTAGGACAGGATTTTAAATGCCCTTATGCTGCGAAAGCGCATACAGAATTTTTATATGACTGTCGGCCTAGAATGAAGGATTGAATAGCTCAATAAGTCTGGACCGGGTAGTTACTACTTCTACTACCTTCGTCGTACCAACATCCGTATAATATACTTGAGATCTGCCCGGCTAAGATGGACGTGATATCTCGAGCGTAGTTATAATTGAAGACATAAGTGGATGAAGCGGATAACTAACATTTTACAACCTTCGAGTAAATACTATTTTTTCCCATGAAATTGCAACTAATCTTATATCTTAGCGATTTTTTTTATCTATCTTGCCTATCTATACATCAAATTCAAATATTTTTTCTGACCCTAAAGCGTCCATTTACGCAAAAATCCGGCAGATTTTTAAATGTTACTTACCCGTTTCTTCCACTTATGTTTTCAACTGTCGATATCGACATACTCGTATACTCGTATCTCTACTCCCTAACATGCGTACGTCGAGAGACAAATTTTTCGTTGTGTGTATAAATGTAATTTTAATCTGTGCTACTTTTGTCTATGAAATCAAAAAATAGCATAGATTAAAAACGAAACACTCTATTTATCTCTCATTTAATCAACAAACACGAAAAAAAAATAAGGCATGTTAAGGGTCAATAGAGATGAAGAGGTACAAAGAACCAGCTGACATCGAGAAAACGTGTAGACAAAATGTTGTACTTGGCGTATCTTAAAGGGACTGTAAAGATATCATAAGCCTTTACCCGTGATCGAAATTACACCCTAACGCCGTTTGTCCACCACCACCGTCAACCGAGAACGAGATTATTTCGGCCCTATAAAATGCAACTTTATGATCTAGGCTATAAGTTTAATTTTTAAGCGACATTGCTCTATCGTTAATGTCGTCGTCGTCATTAAAGGCGTAGAGGAAAATGAAACCTATAGTCTAAATCATAAAGTTGCATTTTTATTCGGTCGCAATATTCTCGTTCCCGAATGACGGTCTTGGTGGACAATCGACATAAGGCCGCTTGTCCACCAGCACCGTCAACCGAGAACGAGACTATTTCGGACATATAAAATGCAACTTTATGATCTAGGCTATAGGTTTTATTATCTAGCGACATTGCTCTAGCGTTCATGTCGCCACCTTAAAGGCGTAGAGGAAAATGACACCTGTTTATGTTATAAAGTTGCATTTTATACGGCCAGAATAATTTCGTTCTCGGTTGATCGTGTTTATGGACAAACAGTCTAAGGAGTTCGAACCAAAGGTCTACCCACGTTTTACGAAACCTAGGACCTATTTCACCGCTTACAGATAGTCTATCCACAACTTTATTTGACAGATGTTGTATGGAGAATCTGTCCAAAAAGTTGTGGATAGCCTAACAGAAACTCTATCAGTAAACAGTGAAACAGGCCCTTAAAATGGTAAAAAAGGTGATAATATGGAGGTTGATTCCGATAGTAATTCTCTTCCTCAATATTAACATCAGTTAGGTCCAATTCAAGCTAATGATCTACTCGTGACTCAACGATGCTTTCATCTGCTTTGAGAGTGCACAGCCGCCATTAAAACATGATGTTTTTCTAGGACCAAACGCATGTTACTTCATTTTTTCAATAAATAACTAAGAGGTTTAGTCAATTTAAAGTCTATTAGTTGTTTCATTTGGGTGTTAAGAAAAAGAACACAACAATAGTTAAAGACAAACAAACACACATTCCTATTTATAATTTTTAAACATAAAATACTAAGGCCCGAGTCAGTTCTTAGGAACTGTAGTTAAAACTTAGTATTAGTACTAAGAGTATGATCAAAAAATTTTGAGATGCTGTGATTCATAAAGGTCTCTGTATGAACGAAAACAACATCTCAAAATTTTTCTTCATGCTGTTAAGTACTAACTGTTGACTATAATTACGGGCCTAGGTATGTGACAAAAGTCAACCGTTGGCAGAGTTGCGGTGGGTTAATCGTGCCCGGAACTTTGCTCAAGCGAGAGTGGAGCACCATGGGGTTTCAGTGTTTAGATCCTCGGAGAGTCCCACATACCCCGGCCGACGTCTCCAGTCTGCCGAGGTCTCAAAGATCCATATTGTAATATTATGTTAATGTACCTAAGCTCTAAGATTCTTCGTGAAGGTTACCCCGAGTGTTACGAAACACGGGGTATATAACTTGTTAATCTTCGGTAACGGTTCAGTTGCAACTTCGTTAAGACTTAACAGCTTTCTCACCTTTGTACAACTTCTTTACTAACTTCGCTATAAATTGATATAAAGTTTCATTTGTTGGGCACCGAAGTAACTACTAAATACTCATAAAACAAGGGTCAGGTTACGTCGTTTGTTGTCTTATAACGCACGTCTATCAGAACCGTAAGAATCGAAGTCATTTTCTCTTTGAATCGGACGAATCGGCACGGGCTAGTGAGGTTTCATGATATTTCATACATCAAATTCTAAAATTCGTTACTATCGCCGCGTTCGATTGTTCATTTCTGATAGATGTGTGTTCACTATAATCCACCAATAATATAGTCAGGATTCAGTTTTTCAGAAACAATAAGAAAAGTGAAACGGCTATATTTATAGAGTTTTTAAAAATATTTACGTCATTTATCCATACTCATATTAGAAATGGGAAAGTATGTTTGTTTATACTATATGCTGAAACGAAGCAACCAATGGACTTAATTGTTAGCATGTACTAAGTTGAAAGGATATAGAGTGACATACGCTCCTTTTGGGCTCGAAAAAACATCATGTTCTAAAAAAAACATAATTTTATAGCGATGTTTGAATTCCACGCGAGCGAATCTACGCGTACACGCTAATGAATTATCAATAAGGAATATGCGTATAGAACAAAATCAATTAAATGCAAATTTTTATGAGAGTGGGCTAAAAGATATTTTTTGGGTAATTAGGTCCAATTGATCTTTAAAGAAAAGTTTTGTCCACCATCGAGGCGGAGGAGTTTTAGCCCGACGGCATAGTTTACCGAAAATTCCGGGGGAGGCTCCCGAATGAAGCGAGGATCACGTGGTTTAAAGGCAATATACGTGATAAAGTTTAGTGTCTTTGTATGTGTGAATGTGTAAATAATATATATTAGGGTAAAATGTTAGGTGTGCATCCGTTGTCTGATTGCCATAGTAAATCACCCTGCAACTTAGCTAGCGCCACCACAGGCCAAACTGTGTAGTTCGGCTTGCGGGCGTCGCTGGCGTGTGACCTGTCGCAGTCGTGTCCATGTTTTCAGGTTTCACGGACGTGCAGACGCTGTTCCTCGCCTGCTTCGCCACGCTCGTGCCGCTGCTGTTGGTGCTCTTCGCCTCACTTACACTCAGGTTAGTTTTTTTTACTGATATTCACCTGATGGAAAGAAATGTCGCCCGTACACGCTTGTAACTTCGGAAGTGTTGCAAGTGCGTTGCAGGCCTTTTAAGAGGGATTAGGCTAAATTAAGGGAATAGGAACATGGGAGTAGAGCGTTGGGGCTCCGGTTAACACACTCGACATATTTTTTAAAACAAGCTTTCATATCAACTAAACATTTTAAAAAGAAATATAGAATTTTTAGTCGTAAATAAAATGCAGGGGTTCCGGATCCGTCATCAGACCTTGGCTACTATTTATTTGAAGAGTGCTTGGCAAAACAATACCAGTGAGCCTTAGCTCGATAGGTGTACATCGTTTTAGCTCTGAGATGCTATGACCACCTTCCGATTCATCATCAGATGATACCCTGACTACCATGTATTTGAAGAGTGCTTGGCAAGACGATTCCAATGAACCCAAACATGATGGGGGCACGTAGTTTTATCTTTTAGATGCTATGACCACCTTCTGGCTCCATCGTCATCTCAGATTTCTGACATCTTAATATTGCATTGTCATCGAAGTTACATGTAATAAGACGCTCAAATTTCGCTTCCAAGATTTGACCCGTACAAACATACGAACAAGCGAAATTAAATAAAAGCTTGTAATAAGAATTGTTTTTCAAAAGCTTTAAATCAAATTAACGAAAAAGCTTTAAATCAAATTAATGAAAACAGCGAAACATTTTTTGCACCCCAACATTAGTTTGCCATCAACATTTTTTTACAGTGAACTGGATAACTATACACTATATAAGGGACTTCAGTTAATTTATCACTTACTTACATCCTGTACATCAAAACCTAAGGAAAAATGAATATATATTTTTTAAATCTTTATTTTTAAAAGAGTTTGATCACTAAGTGATTAAGTCACCCCCCTTACAAAAATCGATATACAAAAATCATCTTTCAACAATTAAATTATGCGTAACTGAGGCCTATTATTACAACAAATTTTGACCATTTTGTATAACATCCTGGCCTTATCAGATGAGGGTGAAGCCAGAATGCTTTTGAAAATTCCAACATTACAATTAATCAATTTATTATCAAAACATAAAAATTGCAACCTTTACACCTCGTTCCGGGCACATTCCGACAACACTTCATTTACGTCCTCTGCTATATTACATACCGAAAAATGAATAATTACGTTTTGTATAATACATAAAAGTAAAATATGCTAATTTGTTTGAAAAACTCTCAGTAGGTCATTGAGGCCGGTACAAGCATCAGCTACATTCTAGAGATCTGTATCACAACATCTCTAGGGTGTTGTAAACTGACCGTTTAGATTTTACAAAGAAACGATTGCGTCTATTTCTAGAACATGTTTTATGGCTCCTCTTTATAATCTGCGAATACAGACGACGACACGCGAGCACGATTGCGTACATTCGCCCTTGACCGGTGAGTTGACAAAGCACTAAGGACAATCACGTGGACTCTGGCGCGACCATCGTGCCGAATAACCAACAACTAAAGTCGGCGAATATGCAGGGCTGCGTTAAAAAGTGATAAAGGCGAAAGGTTATAGTGCGTTAAAAAGTGATAAAGGCGAAAGGTTATAGTGCGTTAAAAAGTGATAAAGGCGAAAGTGAAAGTGCGTTAAAAAGTGATAAAGACGAAAAGTTAAAGTGCGCTAAAAAGTGATAAAGGCGGTAGGGGTGCACCGTAAGACTTTTTCTTAAAGGTGATCCAACATTTTTTTGTACGGTACGCGTTGCAGCTGCCGCATTATAAAATTCATCACTCACTCATATGCAATGATGTGAAACTTCGCACTTTCATCCGCACCGTACGCGCCGCATTTCATCCGAGGCGAAATGCAGCGCGTGCGGCACATAAGTTGCTGACAGCGCTATCTCCTAAGCAATAATTTAACATAGTTACGCAAAACGAACCAATCCACAATTATGCCGAAATCGAGCTAATGATACAGAAATCTTGATAAAGGAACCTTCTATCGACTTGTGAGATCATACCAATCTAACAATTTTCTCAGAACAAAACTTTTTCATTTACAAAAAGTAACTATCGGGCTTTTTTAAGGTATATGAATTATTGTCATAAAAATTTATTTGTATAAATAGATTGTATGATATAATATAATAGTATCAATAAACTTTATTTAAAATACATAATAAAAAATATACAAAATTTTAGACTTTAGGGAAAATTAAAAATATACAAAATGGCCGTTTTCTTAAAACTGTCACTATGTGGGTTGGTTCCTGCTGGCATAACTAGGATTCATTGAAAGACACGACCAAGTCGTCTCTAGCGATATCGAAGCCCTAGCCCTTCGGGACGGATGGGCTTTCGGCTTCATTAGGTCCCTTCACGTGCCGTAAGTGGAAAATCTAATTACCGCAGGGCTCAGGGGATGTGCAAATTTGATAAGGGCGGCGCAGTCAGCGATAGGGCGGCGATTGGGCCGCGATAGGCCAGGGGGGTACGTTCAAGTTTTTATCAGCCAGGAATTTATGTCTTGAACTGCCTTTATGCTTTAATATTTCCTAGTAATTAGAAGTTTTTCTGTTTGTTTAATTTCGGGTTATTGAAATTAGATTATTTGTTAGCTTGTCGCCTCTTCGAACGATTCAGCAATGATACACTATAATTTTTCTTTCAGTGCTTTTAGTTTTCTAATGTTACGAATCAGTGCACCGATTTTTATGACTCGGTACAGTATAAACTATAGTAGACCACGGGGATGCACAGAGACTGTGTTGATGTGCGTGTATATTCTGTTGCCAGTCACCTCAGATAATGCACACGATAGACGGGACTAGTTTTTCAAGATCAGACAGCAAGCTATTTTTTTTAACTTCCTTGGGTAGCTGCAGGCTTGGCAGTAAAAAAAAATAATTCAGATTAGAGGTCGATCTGTGGTCGAAATTCAGCCATAAATATTTAAAATATTAAGTTATAGTGAGGAGCTATAATCTAATTAAAAAAAATTTCGTTACCAGGCCATTAAATTTTATTTTAAAAAATATAACAGACTTCAACCATAAACAAAAGAGTATTCGTGTATGAATATCATGGCATGTCAAAATATTGTAGTGTGCGTGTTGTACAGCTGCGTAGTGTTTTATGTATTAATAATATGCAAGATTAAAACACATTTTAAAATAATATTGGTATTCCACGCTCCTCCTCCATAACAACTAAGACTGGGAGAAGTCTCATGCTTGTACTTCTACGCGTCTTTCGTAAAAAGGGGTGCAAAGTTTTCCGCTCGCGTATTAGCGCTTATAATATATTGATTAGTAGCTCAGAAATAAAGCTAGTTTATTCAACATGAAACCAGAAGTACTAGCTTGACATCTTACTGATATGATATTGCTATCCATTAGGGTTCTCCACCCTTAACATTAACGCTCAATAAAGTGGGCACGAGACTACAGGCGAAGTCGTTAACTATTTGACTTTAAGGTATCCATAACTTACTTGTACAGAATCTTTAGTGGAAATTGAGCTTCGTTAACGAACTCAGAGACGTAATAATTAATAGAAGCCACAAGACATTTTGGTAATATGATTCCTTATAGACACCTAGTCAACAGTCACGCGACACTTAACTTTCATCGACATTGACACCTTATTGGTGTTTTCGTATTGAGTCAACGTTACGTGACATAAGCTGGATTGCTTTTACGTCAAAAACTGTCAAATAAAGCTATTCTTTTTACAACTAATAGTAACTTTTTATGAATTGTTTACATGGCAAATTTATTTTTTATTATATTTATTTATTATAAGTATTTTTTTATTTATCTGATTTATTTATTACTTTATTGGTTATTTTAGTGATTAGAATAATAAATATAGTAAAATAAATGGAATAAGATGTTTATGTTTATCTTGTTTTAGCTGTACTTTAACGTTTATCATTCTCTCTCTCCAACTCAATAACATATTATGGATCTTAAAATTGTCAAAACTTATTGACTGAAGGAAAAAAGTACATGGTCATGAATAAATTTAAAAAAAACTTTCCAACCGGATATTCAGTTAATTATCTGTCGTACTAAAATTAAACTTCCGAAAATCATAATAATTACAATTTTACCGTAAGGTTAGTAATAACGAAGTGTTTTCTGATATTTACATTATGAATTTAACTAACATTAAACATATATAATTATTAAACTAAACACAAAGATTATGAAGTGAGTGTGCTAAAATAATAAGAGTTAAGTATTTGATGGCGTAACTTGAATGGTTTGACAGCTAATTCGTAAACTTGCTGGAACTTACTGGGGATAAGTTGTCATAATAACCCCCTAGAATATGATACAAATAGGTGTTACATCATGTTTTTGATATCAACATATAATATGTAGAATATGTTTGAATATTTACATAGTGCGCAAATCTCATTATATATATTTTAAGATTTAAGTACAATGATTAATGTTATGACAATTACAGGTTTTTTATGATAACGATGATATGATAACGAGCAGACGGGTTACCTGATGGAAAGCAACTGCCGTCGTCCATGGACACTCACAACATCCTAAGAGTCTCAAGTGCGTTGCCGGCCATTTATGAGGGAATAGGGAATGTGAATAGGGATAGGCGATTAGGGAAGTTGGGCCACCGGTAAACTCACTCATTGAACGAAACACAGCACAACGCCGTTTCACGTCAGTTTTCTGTGAGGCCGTGGTATCACTCCGGTCGAGCCGGTCCATCCGTGCCGAGGCATGACTCTCCCACGGCAATGAGCATCCGTATTATGTACTTGAGCTCGGAAAATGTCTCATTGGTACACGCCTCCACCGGGATTTGAACCTGCACCCTCTCAAGTGCGAACCAAAGGATTTACCCACTAGGCTAAGTACGCTCTAATATTCATCTAGGATTCGTCATGACTTTTCTTTTGGTTTTGAATTGATCGAAGTTATCGCTTGGTACCATCGAGGAATCTCATCAAGGAATTTATCCATAGCCATTTGAAGGACCTACGTCATTTAGTCGGAATAAGTCAATTCCTTGTAAATGTAACTCCTGCAAACCTTCAAAAAGAGAGCGCAGTTATCCCCTTTTAAAAGGTCGGCCATGTATATTTGACGCACCTGCAACTGTTCAGAAGTTGCGAGTGTCTATGGGCGACGGTAGTTGCTTCCCATCAGGTAGCCCGTTTGCTCGTTTGCCCCCTTATTTAAAAAAAAAAGGAGTACCAGGTCCGTTGCCGGCCTTAATAATATATATATATATATATATATACGGCGGTAGTTGCTTACCAACAACTCCTCAATATAACGTTTCATTTCCGAATCAATTTTTAGTGAACATGATAACAGATCACTCTTCAAGATATGTCTATTGAGTGTGCACGAAAATATTTAAAAAAATTCTACATAACAGGTGTATGCTGCGCCGGTGGTGCCCGAGTGTGTGCGCAAAGCCCGTGGAGTCTTCTGTCTCCGAGAGCAGCGAGAAGCAGGACAGCAACCATCAACAGGTATTCATCTACTACTTAAACTATACACCTGGAAAGAACAACGACCGCTCGGGCCTTTAAAGATTTTGATTTTATTTTGGCTTTAGTAGGTATAGCGCGCGGCTTCGCTCGCGTGGAAGTTAAAAATCGTTAAAAATCTGAAGTTTTTTCAAGACTGAAAGAAGCCAATGTTACTGTTGTGGCTCAGTTAGTAAGCACGTTGTTAGCATAAGCCGGGGGTCAATAAAAGTTTCATAATATACCTGGGTCTTGGACGTCTATTAAATATCATATAATAAAAATCTGAAATATTTTTAAGGTATAAAAGTATTAAACATATTTCCGTAGTCTGGTATCGGTTACACGAGTCACTCGGATACTCACCACGGGACCAAGCTGACGTGGTGCGAATCGCTTATAGATCATATTATCTTTTAACTGAGACTATACCAAAGGTAATAAGCTGCTTCGTTTAAACATGACGTGAACGAAGAGAAACAAATAAACAAACACATTTTTCCTATATACTACTAGTGCGATACTTATAATACATCTATATATATAAAAGAAAGTCGTGTTAGTTGCACCACTTATAACTCAAGAACGGCAGAACAGATTTGGCTGAAAAT
>JAOTAV010001007.1:0-10091 GCA_026546445.1 Cyclargus thomasi | reverse complement strand
TCAGCCAAATCTGTTCTGCCGTTCTTGAGTTATAAGTGGTGTAACTAACACGACTTTCTTTTATATATATAGACTATTGACTTTTTGCTGAAAATGGGGGTGTGATTCATTAACTCTCTGTCAAAGTTCTATACAAACCGCGATTGTTAACAAAAAAAGTGACTACACAACACTTAGTTTACAATCTCGTTTTTATGGAAATGACAAAATTTTTTGGTTAAGGGTTAATTATTCATACTTAATATCTTTATTTAGTTTTAATAGCTTTATTTAGAAAAAATTTATCGCAACGAAAAGTATCCTATTACTTAAGTTAGCTAATTTGTCAGTTATATCCAATAAAATCCATTCTATAGTTTTGGTTAATTAATTAACAGATCAAACATCCAAACAAAAATTTTTTTAACATTAAAAGTACTAGGTGTGGTACGTGTTATCTCGGGACTTAGAAGTTCTTACGAAATATTAATTAACTTTATTAAACTCTGACATTTAAAAGCTCAGTAATGATACTTGGAATTTGTTAATGCTAAAGTTCGTTAATTTTGGTTGACTCACATTATTATGATCAAAAGTTAATGAGATCGACGAAAAAACTCTAACTAGGTAAATATTATCCGTACTAATATTATAAATGGTAAAATATGTTTATTTATTTGTAGTTCCTAAACATCCAAATTAAGTTAATCGACATGATTTTTTACATAGACTTAGAGCCGGGGAGATAAGGGTGCTATTTTTGGAGTAACTCGAGCGTCGCGGAGACCTAGTACGTTTTGTAGATTAGGTATAAAGGAGAAGAAAATAATAAGGACATTTTTTATTTTTGCTGTGGAATAAGAAGCTACTGAGGCTATAAAAAAAAATCTTTTGAAACAAAATAAATTGATCATTTATTCTATGATTTTGAGACAAGAAGAATTTATTATATGATTTTGAGAAAAGAAGAAAAAGACCTAAAGAATTTAGTTGAATGTGAACATAAAAGAGGTGTGAAATTTCGTTACAAATCAGTGCTTTATGTAAAAATGTTCTTTGGTGTATTTTTAACACCCCCTATCTTAATCTGACGAATCCGTTAGCATTTAAATAAATAAAAATAACTTTTTTTTCCCATCAACTTAGAAATCTGATTTTTATACCTACAATAGCTTAATCTAACGAACTCGAGTAAGCCCAAAATTCCCATCTTGGATTCCCTGGGAGGATCGAGAGTAACGTGTTGTTCCTAAAGTAGGCTTACAAGAATATTCGAATGTCACGCAAGCGAAGCCGCGGGTAAGAGATATCTAATGCAACAAGAATAAAATAAAAACAGTTGGAAAACAAAAGCAAACCATAAGAATCGAACGTAGAACTCGCTTTTAATAATCGATCAAAAATTTAGTTGTCCAATGTAATACAGGTTCATACAACGCATACGTTGGCAAAGAGGAGAACACTCGGTTGTCAGCGTCACCTCTATATCTTCTATACATATAATAAACCAGTAAAATTGGAGTGTCTGTAAAGTTTATATTTTTACAAAAAAAATATTTCTCAAAATGGTACCAATGAACCGTAACAGAACACATATCGACAAAAAAGTTGTCTGTCTGTTTATCTGTTTGTACGCGCTAATCTCAGGAACTACTGGTTGGATTTGAATAAATCTTTTTTTGTTTAGTAGCCATTAGGTCTGGGCAAGATACAGGAAACTTTTTGTTCCAGGAAAATGTACGGTTTCCGCATGATTTACATTTTTTTGCGGATCGCTGTTGCGGGCACCAACTAGTTAATAAATTTCTACATCTCTACGTTTTGTCAGCGGCATTTTGACACGCACCCAGCGTTAGTACAAAGCTCTATGTGGGACTAAGCAACTTCAAAGATTATTATATTAGTCACAACCCATTACCGATTAATGTATACCAGAATCAAAAGCGAAGTTAGCTGCACATCAAAACCCCATTAATAGCTTCATTCACGTCATGGATGTCACCAAAACTGTAATTACACCATTTTGTACGTAATGGTACCTCGGTGTGGGTTATTTTACCTCCACGGGGCCTTTATTGTGATGGAGTAAGGTTTATTTTTGTAGGCTGACGACAAGTCTATAATGGTAGGTGTGGGTTAGGGGAGCCAGATAATCAGTGTTTGGCACCCTCGCGATATGCACTGCATATTTGTCATATCAAAATATGAATTTTAAGCGATTACGATTTGGTATGTAAAAGGTAATAAACGCTGGTGTCTTTATGTTTTTATGTACATTTTTGAATAAAAATGTTGAGGAACTACAATTTGTTAATATCAGTATAACTTAAGTGTTGCGAATAAAACTTTTGATTTTACACGTTTTTACATGTTTCCTAATTTGCACCAATTTTTTATGAAATTAGGAACAAGCGAGCAGACGGATCACCTAGTGGAAAGCAAATATCGTCGCCCATGGGCGCTTGTAACATCAGAAGCGTTGTTAGTTGTAACGCTCCGCAACGTTGCTTTACGCCAGTTTTCTGTTCGGTAGGTTCTCCGGTCGAGCTGGCCCGGCTTCGTGCCGGCTTTTCAACGTCAAGCATTTTATCATATCTCAAGACGTATACGTAATATCCGATTGTAAATGTGTAAACACCATCAGTGATGTTCGACGCTTGGCCAGCGCTACCCCAGCGGGGGACTTCCACTCGTTTATACCGTGTAGGGGAGCACAAGAGGGGATTTCGCGACATGCTCGAGCGCGTCATGGAACAAGAAAGCCTTATATTTCTATCCGACTTCCAACAACGAAGGGTTGTCTTAACCATACCTATCAGGGATTATGGCATTCTAACTAAATTATTTTGCCCTTGCCGTCTAAAAATCTTGTAACCATTAATGTTTAATATAATTTTTTTTTTATGCATTTTCTTTTTATAACCTTCGAATGGCTGTACCATCTTAATCCAAAATAAAAATGTGCTCATCTTATTATCTTTTCCGTATGTAATCTGCAAAACATTTTTCTCGACGTTCGACTACAAAACAGCAATCTGGGCTCCTCTATCAGGAGGGGGCGCGTTTCCACTTGGTTATGCCTTTTATCCGACGATTCATTACCGGGAGGGGCCGCACTGATAGCCACATTTATTACTTTTGTCAGCGGAAAAATGAATTTACGCGCCAGTAACCTTGATTTTATGAATGTTAAGTATAGACGTTTGGGACCCCCTACAAGTTTGCAAACTTGCGATTTTTAATGGAGTCAAAGAAAGGGTCCGCGTATATAAGAATAAGAATGTGTTTATTTTGAAAATCACACAATACAGTACAACATTCAAGAACAAAAAAACCAAGAATTATACAATACAAACAATACAAATTTACTTACAAAGGGCCTACATGACGGGAACAAACACCACGCAAAAGTGCACTTTAATGCAATCCAAATTGCACCCTTAGTTCATGGCAGAAGATTGAATATAGATAGTACCAGCTAACATGTCATGATTTGTCTAAAGTTAAATTCTTGACTGGAACCGACTTCAGGATTATGAAGATTGTGTACAGATATAGGCTGATGCCTCACCGAATTCCGAAAACAGGCACTATTAAAGAATAAATATTATTTAATACTTTTTAGTTTCTAATTAATATTTATTATATATAAAATAAATAATTTTCGTTTTTTCCTATGGAAGTCGGATTTAATTTTTTGTTAAAAATAATTATAATTTCACCCTTTTTAGCTACGCAAAATTATAATGCCTATACCTAGAGGACCACCATGTATTATTCTTTTTTTTATGTTATTTAAGGGGCAAGGGAGTAGACGGTTAACCTGATGGAAAGCAACTACCGTCGCCCATGGACACCCGTAACATCCGAGACATGTGCATTGCCGGCTTTTTTATGAAAGAATAGGGAGTGGAAGAATAGAGGTGGTGGTATATTATTTATTATACAAAAACGTGGCTATTTTTACAAAATGGTAGCTATATTTTTTTAATAATACTGTCCTTTTCCCACGCGCATACTTTACAACTTTATATGTACTATCATAATAATAATAATAAATTTTACTGTCTTCAATAACATATGATACCAATATTCCATCTCCTTTGATGTCTGCACTAGGCTGAGCCTGTCCTGCAGATCACAAAAAAAATAACTATAACAAAATTTACAAAAAACTAAAAACTTAGACACAAAAACAAAAGTAACTTCTGATAAAATAATATAGTATAATAAAAGCGTTGAGTGTCGCTGCGTGTGCGTTTGTGTGTGTGTGTGTGTGTGTGTGTGTGTGTGTGTGTGTGTGTGTGTGTGTGTGTGTGTGAGTGTGAGTGTGATTGTTACTATCTGCATATCTCTCTTAATAAATTCTCCTTATCTTCATAATCAAGACTTTTTATTTAGATTGTTACCTTTTCTTTGACTACTGCTAGTGAGATCTCTTGTATCATGAATTTCCGGTTTACTTTGTTATATATGAACGGGTGGGTGGGATCATAGAAGTTGATACAGAGCCAGGTTGCGAATCTAAGTATTTCGGTCACGTCATGTCAAACCCAGCTATGAATATGGAATTGACCGTAAGACATATGTCATCAACTTGCTCTGTATCAATTGATACAGAGCAAGTTGATGACGTATTCTACCAACTAAGAAATTTCTTTGTTGGTAGAATTGTAATGAGCAGATGGATTTCAAGTACCACCCTTTATTTTATGAATTTGCCTACATTGTCAATTATCTATAAGTAAGGGATGTAATGGGGCTTATTGTACCCCTTGTAAAATGTACAAAATGCATCATTAGCTCCGTCTGAGCTGATTATCGGATGTACACTAATAGATCGAGCGCAGGTGCGCGTCGGCACTTAACCCTATTCCAACCTGTCAGCGCCGCGCGTTGTAATTACTGCGAGATGGGACGTTTTTGCATTGCTTTTTTGTGAGTTATTACAGGAAAATTGGCTAGAATGCAGTAGCTTGGAAAATTGGGGAGTATATTTTCATTTAGGAAATATATGCGCGTTGTTAATATAAAGTGTACTATAAAAAATAATCTTCGTTTTCATTTTAATTTATCTTTACCTTTATAATCCACTACGGCTATATAACCATGTACAACAAAGGCGGGAAATCAAGTTTCTTGTTCCAATAATATTTTGTGTTACATAATATCGTCAAGTCTAAAGCCTAGTCAAAGTTAAGGTAAAACGTCAATTTAATAAAGTGGTAGACGCTTTACTAAAATTTCGAACGGAGTTTTGGAGGGATACATAAAATAGCACGTTCCTTGAAGTTGTATCACTTGTTCACACGTGTGCATGAGGACGAACATTTAATGGTTGATATTCTACCACTATAACGCATTAAAACCCGAAACAACACAAATTTAGCGAAGAAATACAAAAACACAACATCACTTTCTCACGTCCCGCCAAAACGCCTCTGTGGCGCAGTGGTTTTGGTAGCTCACGCCGCGCAGCGAGTCTCGGGTTCGAATCCCGCCGACGGAACAAAAGTTTTTTAATGTTCCTGGGTTATGGATGTATATTTAATATTTGTATTTTATAGTAAAAATCTCAAATGTGTGTATAGTATAAAAGTATTAAATATATTTATGTTGTCTGGTACCTGTAACACGAGTCCTTCGGGTACTTGGCACAGGGCTAGATTGATGTGGTGTGAAGCGTCCATAGGTATATTATATTTTCAAAACGCCTCGATTTTAATTTTGATAGACTTAGTTGAAGGGATAGAGAGTGACACAGGTCTGTGTTGCCGAAACATCTCACCCAGAAAGGAAAACATTGGCATCTTTACGTGATTTTAAAATTTCTCGGGAATGAAGGTGCGTTCAGAAGCTGGTTGGGTTATATTTATCGGTATTGAAATGCAACAGATTATGTTGGTATTTCCTGTCTAACCTTTGTTGTTGTTTCAGAAACAGCCAATATGAGAACTTCCATGTGGAGCAGAAGGGCTACGACCAGATGTACGATGGAGAGGATCTGGAGACACCACCTTCTCCAGAGAGACCACCGCCGAGGAAGATAGGTAATCCACTGTCACTGAGTAAGGCAGTTTGTCCACAGGACGCCGTCACCTTCAACGACATTATTTTGGACCGATTAATTCACATTACTCGACCGGAGTGATACCACAGCCTCACAGAAAACTCTCGTGAAATATCGACGGCAGCTGCTTTCCATTAGGTAAACTGTCTGCTCATTTGCTCTCTAAATATAAAAAAAAACCTGAGGTAGCGTAGCGCAAAATCAAACTTAAATTACATGTCAGAAAGTAGCATTTTATCGGGCCTAAATAATCTCGTTGTCGGTGACGGCGTGCGATGGACAAACGGCGTCAACCCGCTTCTGACGGTGACGTGACGTGTGTAGACAAGTACGTGCGCGCCGAGTGCCCCTGCCTGAGCGTGCGGTATACGGTGGCGCTGCTCGCCTGCTTCGGCTTCAGCATCATGTTCGGCATGCGGTGCAACATGAGCATGGCCAAGCTCAAGATGACGGAGAAGCATAACGTAAGTAATCTTTATATATATCATTCTTGTGTTCGTATGTTTGTCACTGAATTCCTCTTAAGCTACTGGACTGATTTTAATGGTTTTTTTGCGTGTATTCAAGGGGACTTGAGATATTTTTATTGTTAGAAAACGGGGTATATGGGCTCTTTGTTTTTTATTTTTATATTTGGTTTTTGTACCAAGGATCTCATCCAAATAACTTATTTTTCAAGTAACACAACATATTTTTCGATATCAGTCCATCGCGCCTTATAAATTAGCCGGGCAAGACAACGTATGTCGGGTGCGCACCCCCGATATAGTAATATAATATATAATTCTTCAGTGCGCGTGTTTGTCACTAAGCTCCTTCTAAGCGACTGGATCGATTTTGATGGAATTTTTTGTGTGTGTTCTAAGAGTCTTGAGAATGTTTGAGATTCACAAACCAAGACCTGCAGGACAAAATTTTCACCATTATTAATGTATAATTTTATGTGTTTGGAAAAAGAAATTAAATTTGAATTCGAATTTTGGTCCACCAGACGTCGGTAGGCGTTGAAGAGGAGGCGCCGTTCAACTGGACGGTGAGCGTGGAATCCTCCATCGATTCCTCGTACTTCGCCGGGTACCTGGTCACCCAGGTGCCTGGTGGTTTCCTCGCCTCCAAGTATCCCGCCAATAGGATCTTCGGCGCCGCCATCGTCGCGTCGGCGATATTCAACATGGCCATACCTGGCGCCATGTCGGTTGGCCCTGCAGCGGTGGTCATATTGAAAATCATGCAGGGGTTGGTTGAGGTGAGTAAGCCTTAAAAAGAATATAATTGTTAACCATAGTCTAGAGACCGTCCGTAGCCTAGTGGGTAAGACCTTTGGTTCGCACTCGAGAGGGTGCAAGTTCAAACCCCGGTAGAGGCGTGTGCCGATGAGACCTTTTTCGATCTCAAGTACATAATACGGACGCTCATTACCATAGGTGAGCCATGCTTCGGCACGTATGGGCCGGCTCGACCGGAGTGATACCACGGCCTTACAGAAGACTGGCGTGAAACGGCGTTGTGCTGTGTTTCGTTCAGTGAGTGAGTTTACCGGAGGCCCAACTTCTCAAGTCCCTAATGTCTATTCGCGAGCGACTCTTCGGATGTCGCGAGTGTCCATGGGCGACGGCGGTGATCCGTCTGCTTGCATGCCCCCGGAATGTCATAAAAAACTATACTTGTAGTGAAAATGGGAAAATGTGTTTTTTTTTGTTTATTCGTCTCTCCTTCGCGTCCTAACGAAGTAACCTACAGACTTGATATTTGACTTAAACATAGTTGAGAGGATGGAGAATAACATGGACTTTTGTTCTTGAAAAAGTATCATGTATATATTACTACTTTAACGCATTTTTTTAATTTCACGCAAGGGAAGATGCGGGCAAAAGCTAGTAACATATATAGTATCGAATATCAGCGACTGGACCCTGGAACAAATGAAAGTATGATTTTAAAGTTAAAGGGATTATACAATCAGGAAAGCTGAAACAGGTTGGTTGGATTGTTGGGTCTAAGTAAATTGATCGTGCCATGTCAAACATAGCCGTTAACTCTTACGTGGTATTGACATATTCCGACCAAATGATGTAGGTCCGTCAACTGGCTCTGTATGAATTTCCCCCATTAAACATGCCATTTATTGTAAAACGCTCAATTATGAGCAATCATTAAGCCCACTTTTCCCAGTTTATCGTTGTTTAAGAATCAGAAAAGTAGGAGACTAAAATTGTAAATGTGGAAAATTGTCAAGTACCGGGTGAATCAACTTCTTTTTGTCCCAGATAAATCTTTGAGTTAAATATAAGTTTATTCGATAGCCAATAAAATATTTTATGCGATAATTTACTAAATAAATCCTAAATCAAAACATTTCTATGTATAAATATATGGTCCAGGGGACAAAACCATATTTCCATACAAAATCTAGGACATTTTTTGTCCTCAGACAACTGCTCATAAACATGAAAGAACTGTATTTTATATGAAATTCTCAGTTATAATGTTAGTTTATGTATTTAAGATAATGTGTATATGATCAGATTTAAACTAGGTATTAGTAATTTGTAATTATTACGATTTAAGCTCGGAAAGGCAGAAAAATGCGTGACAAAAAAAAGTTGATTCACCCTATTACAGAATTCTCTTATTATCAGTATTTATTTTGTACGAACTAAATTGTGAAAATGAAATTCGAATTCTTAAAAAAAAAAACGCTTTTGTTCAAATTGAAATATTCGAATCTTTCAAATCGTGTTACAGAACGATGATATTATCAGAAAAGTTGTATCCTTTACTTGGTAATTGAAGGGTGCGGGATGGATGCGGAATATGTGACGTTTGAATTTCGAATGTTTCCGTGCCAGCGCATGATGAGACTTATTACACGAGATCGGCCCCTCAGCCCCTAACAATTTGTGCGATGAATATTCATGTATCAAACCACCATTAAACGTATTACGAGATATTCTGTTACTGATCGTGACACTACAAATAGATCATACTGTTGAATATTTTTACCAGATAATGACAGTTCATGTAGTTCTTAAGTGGTTTAAGCGTGAAAAGTTTATAGACAGACTGGCTCTTGCCCGCGACTCCGTCCGCGTGGCAACAAAGATGAGAATTATTGTCATCTATAACAAAATTAAATGCTTATTACATCTAGTGACCTCTTAACAGAACCCGCAATAAACTTTTCAAACTCTAATATGAGAAATTAATTGAGTACAGTGAGTAGCTGTCAAGCAGCCGTTGTAGTGCATGCCAGGTATCATAGATGGCGCTGTATGTGTTAAATGATTTTCTCGGTTTTTTCTCCATTTCTCTAGAAAAAAAAAATCGGAATTTTCTTTGCTCGGTCCCGGAGCCCGAGACCTTATTGGTGTGTTCTGGAAGAAGTTCGTTAGGAAGGAAATCCCACTTATTTTTATATAAATATATAAATACATTTTAGCATACTCGCTATCTATTAATATATAATTTCGTGTCCCTTTATATAGATTCACAAAGAAAATATCTTTAGGGACGTTAAAAAGCAAAAACGTGAAATGAAGCAAAAAAATGTAAAATTCAGCAACTTTGAAATTGAAAACATAGTCGGTAAAGCTTAGAGTGGATACAGGATTTCTGGACTCCTACTTTATTAAGTCGGAAATCGATCAATACATCATCTTTGTCGAACGATTAAACCTACCTGCCTATACAGCGGTATACCTCGATAACATATCCGTCTCAAGCTCGGAATCGTTTTCCGATGTACAAAGCCTCTTCTGGATTAGCGGCCCCGTCGCCATGGTAACGTTCCACTTGTAGCCGGCTTAATCGTGAATGCCTCCGTACCCTATTAAGTCTCTCATTCAGCGAATTCTATGATCTCGCGATTCAATACGATGAAAAACTATCATAAAAGATTCTGATATAAGTTTCTGAGGTTGAACCCGCTTACGGGGTTACCGGATGTAATTCTTTTGATGTCGTGACTTATCTAATAGGGAATATGCGTGTAAAACAAAATTTATTGAATGCAAATTATTATGATAGTGGGCCTAAAGATATA
>JAOTAV010001006.1:0-10092 GCA_026546445.1 Cyclargus thomasi | reverse complement strand
AAACAGACAACTTTTTTTGTCGATATGTGTTCTATTACTGTTCCTTAGCACCCCCACATTGATTATTTTGTAAAAATGTGGTGCTACAAATACATTTTAATAGTTAGCAAGCAATTTTCGCAAACTATTATTGCAAACTATTTTTGCACGTGCCTGGCAATGTTCAAGCCCCCACTAAATCATCTGGCTTATCATTTTTCTATTCTTTAAAATATATTTACCTGCAACATATAGAAAGTACATATTGCCTCAAATATTTTTGGAATATGGTTTTTCTTTTTGTAAAATGATCCGCTTTTCATCAGCCAGGTCTGCATGCCGTATTGGGGTGTAATAGGAGAGTTATATGAAAAGGTTTCAGCTTGCATCAAATACCTACTCAGAATTTGTTTTTCAGCTCTCAGATTATTAGTGCAAGAGTTAAAAATATAAAATTCACATAAATTTGGTCGGCGACCGCGGTATCAGCCGCGATGTAAAGATTACGGGAGGAATTTATGTATTTCACTTATTCCGAGATTCAAATGCACTTTCAAGATATGAAAGAAGGTTTTAGAGTGAAATATAGGTTTATCCTTTTATGTCTCGTAGTATACAGTATTTAACAATAGTAATATATACTTCAGGGTGTGTATCCCTTATATTATACAGAGTTTACTGTGACTCCACGGCGCCGAAAGCGATTTTTTTATTATAATTTGTTATTGGAAATCAAATATTTAGGAAGGAAAGCAGCTGGCTTACAATGTACCTGGGAAGGGCACGTCTCTCACATGCACTCTTACAAATGGTCGTCTAGTAACGGAGTGGCTACCGACCGGCGGCGAAACAGGGGCAGACCCAAAAAAAGGTGGCGTGACGCAGAAAAAAAAGTATAGTGGAAGATAAAGACGTGTGGAAGAAAAGAAGGGGGGGGGGGGTTGTACAGCTATTAATAATTAAAAATAATATGTTATTGACAATGTCTTCTTTACTTCACTAAATGTCCTAAATAAAAATATGCATCTAAGCAACTCTTAATCATCCCTCTTAACAAAGAGGTCACAACTTAACCTTACATGATAATTTTAATCAACGTAGTACGTAGTAGTAGTAGTCACGGGTAAACTTTCCGTAGGGCATCAAAAATCACGTGCGGCTTACATAATTGAGCACCTAATCGTCCTTAAAAGGAAAACTCATCTTCCCATGTAAAAAGGTATCATTAAAGATTTTCTCGGCGAGAAAAGGTTAACTCTCTTGAAAAATTACCATTATGTTACGACGATATTCACGTTGGGTAATTTTTATTAAGATTACGTAGCGGTTCCGGTTTAAATTTTAATTTTCATAATATTCATCAACCATTTATTACAAAATGCACGCTACACCGCGCCACACAGAAAAAAGTAAACAGTATAATTATAAAATTAAAGAGTAACAGACTTAAAATATTATAACTAACCTAAAAAACCAACAAAAAAAACCAAGTGAGTGAATTTACAACATCCATCCCAGCAGTTACACTTTACTGACGGAATATAAAGACTCGAATATAACCACTGCTATAAAAAATATTATTAACTAACGTAGCTAGCGAGAGCAACATGAGAAGGCACGCAGCGTAATGCTCAAGCCGTAAAAAGAAGTCCACTTTGGTAAATTAAAAATCATAAATCAAAATCTTTTTATTCAAAATTAGTACTTAAAGTACACTTTCTGAACGTCGAGACTACGGTGCCTACCACCGGTTCGGGAACTAAACTGGCGAGATTAATTACACTTTGCACTTCACACTTTAGCTATCTGTTTGGAAGGTTTAAGCTTCACGCACTCATTTTGACACTAAAATACAGAAGGACCAATTTATGTGGTACAATATACTCACGCCCGGCTCCAATCCCAATACACGGTATATAATACACGAATCCAATTTTTCAAGTCAGGGCAGCAAGATACTTTTTAACTGTCTGGACTTGCTGACACTGGCTAGTCAACGAATTTACTTAGTGGCTGAGGAACGAAGCAAACAAGCAAAAAAAGTTGACCCGCATTTAACCCAAATAAATTAATCGTTTACGATAATAGGGAAGATGCGTGTGAAACAAAATTTATTAAATTAAAATTATTATGATAGTGGGCTAAAAGATATACAGAATGACAAGAACCTCTGCATTCTGTTGAGAAATATGTTAGATTACTTAGTGTAAACTTTGTATGCAGCTTATGGACTTTGACGTCAAAATTAATATCGGATTTCTTTTTCTAACTACTTTTTTGATTTGAGAGCTTATAACTTTGTTGATTTCAATGTTATCAAAAACCTTATCGTTTTTCAAAAACTTTATCGTTTTTCAATAACGATAGATTTATTTAAACAAAGAATAAAATATCATCCATATTCCCTATTGTAAGAGCCTTCAAGTAGAAGGCATTTAACACACGAAGTGCACGTCCATAATAAAGGCACGTAAAGTTTATTTACTTGGGTCAGGTATATAGGTGAGTGTAGTGTTGAGTTGCAGCAAATAAGAGTTGGAAATAAGATTTTTTTTTTCCGTTTACATATATCATTCATTTTAATTGAAAGCCTCCTCTGGACTAGCGGTGATGCTATAAGAAGCGATAAAAAACGAGTTGGCTAAGCACAACTTTCGGTAAAATTTTGTCGAAGGCTTGATAGAGTAACCCCATTCATTAAACTCTTTCACCGACTTAGTTCTCTAACAATTGCGAGACTCGATCGACGTTTTAATTAAAACTAAAACCTCTACATTGTATTTGTGAAAAATGTAACGAGTTTTCAACAATTTCAATGCATTGTTTCCGACTCGTACCGAATTACTTTCTACTGTAAAACTCCGGAATGGATACCTAAGATGATATTGAATTCATGTTTGAATCAAGACTTAAATTCACCAAAGAAATTATATGCATTTATTGCGTTCTAAACCGGTTTAAATTGTATAAACACAGTTATAACACCGAATTTGATTTTACAAACGCGAATGCGTTTCCTATTGCTATGAACATAGCAATAGGAAAGATGCGTGTAAAACAAAATGTATTGAATGCAAATTATTATGATAGTGGACTAAGAGATGTACAGAATCACAAAAAATCTTTGAATTCTGTTGAGAAATAAGTAAGATATTAGCGATTTTAGTTTTCTACCCGTCTCTTTCTCTCAAAACGTAATTTAGTATGAACTTTGTATGCAGCTTATGGACTTTGACGTCATGATCAATATCGGATCTTTCTTTCTAACTGACTACTTTAAAGGCTTGAAACTTTATTGTTTTTAATTTTATCAAAAAACTGGACTACATTGTTTTTCAATAACGAAAGATTTATTTAAATTAATAATGAAAAATCATGCATATTCCCTTCTGAACATCATTTGAAACTATCCCTTACATACTCCTTCTGTATTTTCGAAAAGATTAGGGTTCTTTTAGGAGTCAAAAGACAAAAACGAAGCCCATATAGATTAGTCATATCTGTCCGTCCGTCCGTATGTCACACCCACGTTTTCCGAAACTATAGGGACTGCACTGAAACTTGGCAAATGATGTGAAAACCGCATCAAACTTTTATACAAATTATAATAATCCTTATTCATAAAATATTTAAGCAATGTTTTATTATTCAAGGTTCGCTGTCCCTTTCTGTCGTGTTACGTTTTCAATATTCTAGAAAGGGACAGCTAACCTTAATTAACACATATTTTTATGAATAAGGTGGCTAATAATAAAATGTAAGGGGGTCCCCCATCCTTAAAACTGAATCCGATTTTTTTTATCAAACGTATATGTGTAAAGCAATTGATGGGTCTCCAAAATGAATGTTTTCAAATAATATATTATATTACAATCTTGTATATTATATAAGATTTACATAGCCGCGTTCATCAAGAGTTAAGTTTTATAAAATTAAACTTTGCTGTAAACGATGATTTCTCCCTCTATATTTTATACAGTAGCTCTACCATGAGTTTTAAGCAATAGTATTTTTCGATACTCGATATCGACTACGTAAATTATTACGACAAAATTTTATAGCGCCTCTAGCGGTCACTCACTGAACTAAAATTGGCATTCTAAGAACTTGTTTAAGTAAACCTAAATATATAAAAGGTAATTGAGGCCTTAAAAGAATATTTATCCATTTTATTTTTTTGTATTTATATTGTTTGGTATATTGCTGGGCTGCCGTGGCGTTGCAGTGCGTGCAAAATGTTTGCGGACAATCGCGAAGACGGCTTTTACGCTGTCACGCGCAAAAAGCAGCTTCACTACTGTTGAGATTACGTAGTAGCAACAACAGCATTCTGAAGGTCATTGCCTCTAGACCATTGATGATTGTCCCTTCCAAAAACATTGGGTGGGGGTAGTAATAGGTCTCACCAATTTGTAAAATAACTGGTAACAATAATAACTAACATCACTAACATAGGAAAGTAAGATTCATGTCGTTACTAACAGCTTTTAACCAAAATATGGTAATATTTATTATTATAATACAATAAATACATTATTTATTTATTATTTATTTTCATACTGAATATAATATGATAATAAAATATTTATTTATTTATTTTCATACTGAATAGGAAGTCGTAATTGTAAAGGGATAATTCTACAAGTCAATAAATGTACCAGTCAGGACCAAACGAACTGGACAAGGAGCTAAAATACTCATTAAAAATGTGACCACGAAATAAAAATTGGTTTAGTCAGAAAGGAACACATGCTGGGTTGTTGTAAAGTTTTGACTGATGACCTACTATGCCTGTTTCGTATTGGCAGGTTCCGAGCTACAGCATAACCAATTTAGTTAAAACGCTGGGAGTAATGCGTTCTACATACCAGCCAGGCTGTCCGACCTTCTATTACGGTATTCAGACTTAATGCAAATGAAATATTGTTCGAATGCAATGCCCATCAAAATTTTTCTTTAATGTTTTTTTTTTCATTCAAATTTTTACACTAAGAGTCCTTTTCGTCTCTTCCTGATAAGCGTCGGATAGTCTATCCACAATGTTGACGGATGCTGTATGCAGAATCTGTCAAAAAAGTTCTGGAGTCTATCAGAAACTCATCAGTAAGCGGTTATCATCTTTCACTTCACTTTTATATCATTAGTAGTAAGCATTTACATTAAATTTTCTAAGCTTCCGCTTGAATTGGTCGACTTGACTGGAGAAATAATACTGCCTTGCGGAAAAGTGGCGTCATATAGCGTTTGCGCTGTTTCGCGAAAGAAGTGAGTTTAGCGGAGGCCTAACAGCACCTTTTTCTCTATCGGTCTCTAACGCACTTGTAACGCTTCTGATATTTTATTTGTCCTTAAACTTTCCATCAAGTTAATCGTCTACGAGGAGTAGACGATTAACTGTTTCCTTGTTTCATAAAAAAATCAATCATAAAAATATTTTTGTAAAAGTACCCCCGTTTATTTGAAAACCTCGTGTCGCTTGGGCCTTAAGTAAAACTTGTTACACTAAATCATTATGAGTTTATCGGGTTCCCAATTTCGGGTTCCAGCTGAGCATTTATGAAAATCGGATTTGTAGGCGACCGACACAACAGGATGTCGGACCAAATTGCTTATCGGACCTCACGACCACGCGGCGCGGACTCGTCCGCCATAAATTCCAGATGCCACCAGCTTTGTTTTACACATTTACAAATATTTTTGGGGGAAGCCAAAATAAATATGAAGTTATAAAAATAGAAGTGCCAAGTTTCTTCCACTATATAATAAACTATTATAAATACTATACTAATAAAAGCCAACACCTCATTCCCTATTCCCTTAGCCTATTCCTTAGTCGACAAGGCCGGCAACGCATTTGCAATGCATTCGCTATTCATGAGCGATGTTGCTTCCCATCAGGTGTCCCGTCTGCTCGCTTGCTTCCTAATCCTTTTAAAGTAAAACCGCTGGAAAATTCGCTAACTGTAACCGTCTATAGATTTGTTAAAATACCTTAGATGAGCTTGAATTTTATCTTCTTTTTTTTAAACTTTTAAGTTCGTCTGATTGAGTACTTTTCTCTCCTAACTTTTTTTTAAATTTTCTTATGAAATTTAGGGGAAAACAAGCAAACGGGCTACCATCAACTACCGTCGCCCATAGACACATGCTACAATAGTAGCAAGTTCGTTGCTGGCCTTTCTTCCTGCTCTTAACAAATTAAACGCCTCTCTCGCTACACCAGAAGAGTTGCAGGTGCGTTGCCTTTGTGCTCTTAAAATTAAATGAAATTGAAGTAAAAAACTATTTTAAATTGGAATAAGTCTAGTGTAGTTTTTGCGTTCAGTTGGAGATAGCTTTTGACCCAAACCGACTTTGGGACAAATACGGTAAAAAGTTTTAAGCGATTTAGTGCTCCCACTGTTCTCAAAGTTCAAAGTTAAGTGATATGTTCGAATTTATTGCCACTTTCCGTCCCTATAATTTATTTTGTTTTTAACATCACCCACACTGAACGTTTATTTGTGTTTTAATGTTGTTATTTATCTATTTATGTGTGACATTATTAACATATTTTAATGACATTTAGGGCGTAAGCGAGCAGACGGTCTACCGAATGGAAGGCAACTGTCGTCGTCCATGGACACTCGTAATATCAGAAGAGTTGCAAGTGCGTTGCCGGCCTTTTATGAGGGAATGGGAATATGGATAGAGGGATTAAAGGAAGTTAGGCCACCGATAAACTCACTCACTGGACGAAACACAGCACAATGCCGTTTCACGCCCCTTTTCTGTGAGGGCGTGGTATCACTTCGGTCGAGCCGGCCCATTCGTGCCAAAGCATGGCACCTTCACGGCAATGAGCATCCATATTGTATACTTGAGATCGGAAAATGCCTCATTTGTACACGCCTCCACCGGGGTTTGAACCTGCACCCTTTCGAGTGCGAACCTAAGGTCTTACCCATTGGGCTATGAACTATATCTAAATTAATAATAACTACTATAGCGATAATTATAGCGTAGATAGTTGTACATAAGCAAATCTTAGTCTCGCTTGCACCACCTTTGATTTTATCAGATATATTAAATGTGAACGAAAACAGCTACCCAATTTAAAGTAACGAAAACTTCCAAAAGCCTTAAGTAAAGTATTAAAACAACGTCTATTTTAACATTAAAAGGTTGATTGGCTGTGATGGAATTTAATATATTTAAAATTATAAGTCAAAATTATTTTGAAATGCCCCAGCAAACTCTTTGTGAAACTTAAAACCGGAGTTTAAATTTAAATTAAGGAGAAATGTTAAATTTTAAATGTAAATAAAATATCAAATAAATTACGACTACGCAGGTTTGAACAGTAAGCCGACTCTGAAGTATTATGAAAAGGCGAATATACATATATTTACAATTTTGAATAAAAAAAGGATAAATGATTTTGCAATTATTTCAAAAATTTTAGCTTTTGTAAAAAGTACGTTTTGACGACCTCTGTGGTTCAGTTGGTAAGCACGGTAGCTTCAGCCGGGGGGTAGCGGGTTTGATTCCCGCCGAGGGAACAAAAAGTTTTTCAATGTTCCTGGTTGTTGGGTGTGTTTTAAATATGTGTAAAATAAAAATCAAAAACATATGTATGGTTTAAAAGTATTAAACATATTTCCGTCGTCTGGTACCCATAACACAAGTACCTCGAGTACTTACCTCGGGGTCAGACTGACGTGGTGTGAAGCCTCCATAGATATTATTATTATATTATTGAGTATTAATTTCATATCTCAATGCTTGTTATACAAACTTTAATAACTAAGAAGACGCTTTATACTCTCGGATTACTTCGTAAAAGCTGATTCGGTTTTCTCTTTGAAATAATTGATTTAATGTGACTAAATGTCATTTAATCACATACTATGTGATTCATGTTTATAGTAGGTATATGTTAAGTCAGTACTTTACAATGCCTTTGCTTAGTAAACTTATACCATCTTGCTTCATTCTTGCTTGAGAAGCCTTTTATAAATACTTTGAAAAAAAAATTATGTTCTGTATATTATATAATTCTTGTATGCGTGATTTAATTTAACTCCTTTCAGATGACCAAACCGATTATAATTAAATTTTTTTAGTGTGTTTGAGGAGTTTTGAGAATGGTTTAGATTCACAAACCAAGGCCAGCAGGACAGTGTTTGTCCGATAGTGTTTTATTTATCCGATCCGATAGTGTTTAAGCTACCATACGAAAGCTTAATTGATTTCTTGGAATGGAGATCTTAACTAATCACAACGTAGAGCGTGAATGTAAATCTAGATAGTGCTTATAGGACTTAAAAGCTACTCTTCAAATTGAGAAAATTCGTAGCAATTTTAAAAGAGTTAAAATAAAAGTTAATTTGTCTGCTCTCAACCAGATAAGCTATTTAAAAGAAAGTTCGGATAATATAGCACACAGTTATATTACCCGAACTTTCTCCCGAATATTTTTGACGCTAAATATTATAAAGTATAAAAAGATGGCAAGTTTTATCCGATTAATGTGTGGGCCAATTTTGAATAGCAAGATCATATTGTAAACAGACAATGAAATGGGTGAAAGTAAATAAAATCTTGTAAAAAGAACTAAATCAAATTACATGAACGTAGAGAATAATTTTTAGGTCTAAAGGTCGCACTGTGTCGAAATTCGACCATAAATATAATCAATTCAATCACCAATTTCAAATTTACCTGGGTCTCGTTAAATTTTATTTAAAAAAAAATCACAGATTTCAACCATAAACAAATAAGTATTTCGTGTATGATTATCGTATTATTATTCCAATGCAACAAAAGAAAACATAGAGCAAAGAAAATGCTTATATGTCTTGAAAATTTTATTGCCAGGGCATTTGTAAGTGTTTTCGTTTACGATTCCGGTTCAAATTATTTAAATTTTGTAATTTAAAAGCTAAGGAATATTACTATTTAATGTGAAAATGTTATCATTTTCCGCGAACAACGAAAATGTGTCAGTGAGCAGCAGACTTCAACAAATAAAATTAAATTGTTTGCGCAGCGCTTAAGCACCCACCACACACCTATATTTTAAAATAAATAACGCGATTTATTTCAAATAACATCGCATACAGGTAAAATTATGGGTTCGTAGCTTGCCAAAGCAAGCGTACATTATTTATTAAAATGTTTTGGTACTTTGTTTATTTTCAACACGTTTTCAAACCTCATATCATCACTAGCTTTTCCTCACAGCTTTGCCCACGTGGAATTAAGAAGTTCAATAACATGATTTATATGATACACACGGGAGCATTGCCAGATACCAGAGCGAACATGCTAGCTCGAAGGTTTGCAAAAAACTGTGCAGAGATAAAGGTGACACTTTTCCGAGCCTATTTTCAGTTATTCTATACGTGCAGCCATGGGTCAAACATACGAAGACGGCTTACAGCACCCTGCAGGTCCAATATAATAATGAGTTCCGGGAGCTGATGAGGCTGCCGCGATTCTGTAAGGCGTTAGGTATGTTCGCAAACGCCGGAGGCTTTGCTGCAATAATGCGAAAAAGATTAGCATACTTCTGATCAAGTTTTATTTAGTCATCAGGTTTTTTTTAGCCAAAGTCAAAGTGATTTATTCGAAATAAGTATCAAAATACACTTTTTGAACGTTAAAACTACGATGTCTATCACGGGCTTTGGGAACTAGCTAACGAAAAACCGGCGCAAGAGATTCGCACGGGGCCAACTATTACCAAAAGTACAATATTATGACTTACAAGCTATGCTACAAGAAAATTGTAATCTGAATAGCCACCTTATGGCTTGATTATCGTTTTTCTTCTTGAAATAATATAATAACACATTTTACCACATGTGTTGAGATGCAATGGTCAGAATTCCTATTTCATAGAACTTTTCTCTTAGAGATTCAAACGCTACGCTCTACTACGTCACAAAAAGTGTTTAGCATCTCTTAGTCTTCACCTCATGATAATTCTCTCCTTAGTCTTCACCTCATGCTGATTTCTGATAAGGGTAGGATACGCTATCCACAATTTATTTGATAGAGGTATAATGAATCTGACAAATAAAATTGTGGTAAGCTTTTCTAACACTCATCAGACTATACGGCACTAGT